>CAIGQQ010032380.1:0-12816 GCA_903798035.1 Danio albolineatus
GTCCGCGTCCCTTCTCTCCCCGTTTCGGTTACCATCACTTCCTTTCTAGAGAGGTGACCTCTCCAGAAAGAAAGTGATGGTAACCGATAGCACAAAACACAAAAACGAGCATGAGGTCTTACCTGTCCGCAGCAGACGTCCATCACGCCAGAAAATGTAGTCCAAACGTCCCAAAGCTCTGCGCCTGTTGACTGTACGCTCCAAACACATCCCTCATTCTCTACAGGAAACAGAAATAAAGACACGGTCAAACAGCAGATCTAAACATCAGACTCTGACAGATATTACAAACAATATTTCATAATTATACACATTTACAGCCTAAATATCGACTGCAAAAGCTCTATAAACACAGCAGAACATCAGAGCTTCACACACAAACTGACTTTAACACATTGTTTTTGTTCTACTTTATAATAAGAGGCTGTTTCATTCAGAGCTCAAACATATAAAACAACAACTACCAACTCATTTACTCTTAAATGTCTGACAGTGACAGAGAGCAGCATGTAAACAAAGCTATTTAAACAGACAGGAGAGCTCTGCTTAAACATATCACTCAAAGACACGTCAATAAGTAACAAATATGAACTTAACTGCGACTGAAACACAAGGAATAAAGACTTAATGAAGAAATGCAAGAGAAATATTGTACAGTTACTTACAGGTGAGTCGCTTTTCACTGCATCCCTGTCCTTTATCTCAGCGTGTGTCGGTTATTTTAGTAGTCGGACTAGATAAAATGTTGTTTAGTGACATTAAAACACTGTCACTGAGCTGTCATCTTCAGTATATGTATTTAAAACTGTACACTCGTGCTGCTGCTGCTGCACCAAAACAAACGCCATACTGTCAACATCCTGAAGCTGTGAGTCAGACTGAACCGCTGAGCCGCGGGCGCCGCCTGGTGGAGCGGATGGAGAACTGCACTACAGTGTCTAACAGGACGAGTTACAGTGTTAAAGTCGTGTTTATTTGAAGTTCGATAAGTCAATTGAAACTCCAACAAGTTTGAGTAAACTAAAATGTACACACCCAGACAAAATAATGTAGTCACTGGGTTAAATAGCTCAATGTCAAGTGCTAAATAAGCCAATATTTGGTCGTCAGCGCCCTCTTGTGGACAATGAGTTGTTAGTGTAGTTGAGATCATGAGCTCGAGGTGTTCAGTCGCAGGTAAGAGGGCTGGGAAATGAATAAAACATATTTAAAAGCAACTCTATGTTTTATGGCAGCATTTCGACCTGTAAAGCAATGAGTGTTTTTAGCAGTTTGGGTAAATTATGTCTTAAATGATGCGGTAAAACCGATGTGTTTAACTCAAATGCTCGTGCTCGGTGTGTAAACAGTCAGAACTCAAGCCAGATTTGTGTGTGTGTGTAGTTTGTAGTCTGTCTATGTTTTTGTTTAGTTATTTGCAATGATATTCACAATGCTTGGGCACAGTTAAAACCACAGTTTTACGTTGTTGTGTCAATGCTTACAGATTTAAAGAGCATTTATTGTACATTTAGTACATTCAGATTTAGACACACATAAACGCCTGAGATCAGATCAGTGTTTCAGCTCCGCCTGGTGGACAGTAAGTGTATCTGCATTAATATCAAACACTAGTTAGTGGAAGCTTTTTTTTGTGTGTCATTAGTTTGTTGAAGATGGATGTGCTTTCATATGTTGAAGAGAATAATTTCATGGTGAATATACCTTAATTCTGGAGGGAAATCTATAAAAAAATTTGCACTGATATTTACACACGTATATACAGCAAAAATATTGCATAAATACTTTTTGGTAGACAAGTAACACGAAATGATCTTAAACAATTAATTGTCTAGCATAGTAGAATAGTAGAAACTTGTTGCTTTCACTATTAAAAACAAAAAAGTAATGAACTTTTTCCAAATATTTTTTTTCACACAGTTTGATTTCTATTTAACAATTCTCATTTTCCCCTTCAGAATTGCAGGTTTGCATCAAGCATCTTCAGATTGCAAACTCACAAATCTGGCAAAAAGACATAATTATTATGTAAACTCTTAATTTTGAGAAAGAAAATCAGAATTGTGACAAGTAAACTAAATTCTGAAAGGACAAAATAAAATGTACATGTTTGTTTTTGATAACTGAGCATAACTTTAATGGGATCATGCCTTTGGAATTAAATTCAATAATGCAACGTTTGTTAAATAACCTCATGTTTCCCTCTTCTTATTGCATGACTTCTGCTGGAATGGATCTACAACAGTAACTGTTTTAGTAATCCAGTCCTGGGGACCAACAGAGCTCCATATTTTACATGGGAGGAGCAGAGCGGTCCAAAACTTTGAATCAACTGAATTGACTTGAATTAAACTGAACTGAACACTCTACACACCTCAAGCTCTGACACCTACTGGTTAAAATGTAGTAAATGCAAATAAGAATAATAGTATCAACTTGCAATGCTGAAGCTTTTGTCACTTTATATATTTGAAAGCTGCGGAAATATGTTCACTATTATTGACTTATTTTAATGACACTGCAACAAATGCTTTTTTACTTGGAGGTTTTGTTTTGTTTAGACTAGATTGTTTATGCAGGAACTGTCGGAATGACTGAGGTAAGTGTCTATTTATATAGTTCTTTTAGATTTTTCTATTAGTCTTTCCATTTTAATTTTATGTGACTCATGAACAATTGTTATGAAGATCACTTTTAAAGCAAACTTTGTGAGTATAAAATGGTCCTCACACAAACACACACACACTAATCTGGCATCTTTGTGAAGTTTGTTTACAAACTAATTTCGAGAGGATCACGTGCTTATGATTTACCACGGCTGGCTGCACATTATCTAATCACGATCTCCCAATCATATGATTCCCCTTCTACTATAAATAACCACAGTTCCAGTCCACAGTTATCTTCGTATGGAAGAGTGCTCTGCCAGCGCTCCAGCAAACCTGCACTACAATACAAGCTACACTCCAGAACGAACTTCATCTTCATATCCATCATCATCATCATCATCATCTTCATTAACCTCCTTCAACTACCCATCGACATCTTCTTCTACCACAGACATTATGAACAACGATAATAACTTCTCACAAGGAACCAACCAACTGACCAACAGCCCACAAGATAACCCCGATCTCCCAGACTCTCCCACCGCCGCTCAACTTCTCCCTTCACCGCCCGGCTCCCAACCCGAGCCCGAGGCCACCATGAGAGGCCGGCATATGACTCGCTCCACCGCCAACAGACTTCTCCGCAATAGATCACCAGCTCAGTCTACTTCAAGACATCAAAACTCTTCTTACATCTCCGCCACCTCCTCCGTTCCTGGTCTACACCAGGAAACCCGGCCTCCTCCAATGACGTCACACACTCTCCCACAACAAGACTCCATTCAAGGAAACTCTGTCTCTCATCCTCTCCCCCAAAAATTCTCCACCCCCTTTTCTTGGCCTCCCGCCCCCTCTAGCTCTCTTATCAGCCCTCATTTCCCTTCTACCTCCAATGCTCATTTTCACTCTCTTATTGCTGCTCCTCCTGCCCCTCCCCCAAACCAAACCTCTTCTTCTTTTCCTCCCCCACCCTCTCCCTCTGCCCCCCCCCCCAACCTACCTTCTTCCTCCCAAATTCCTCCTGTTAATATTCCTCCTTTTTCTTCTCTTCCTACTGCTCATGCCCGCCCAACCCTACACCAGTTACTTCTGCACGTCCTCCATTCACCCTGTCATCTGCCACGGCCCTCCCTCCACCAAACAATGCTCTAGCCTTGGAACCTCCACCCATCTCCAACTCCGTTTGCAATCAAATCCTTTCAGGTGCCGATATTGACCTCATTTCACTTCTATCACCCATTGCACCCTCCACGGCAGAGCGCCAGGTTGATTGCAGCGAATATTCTGTTTCCCTCAAACCTTCAGCCAGTAACCAGTCTCGCACACTTACTTTAGCTGAATTTTCCATAGCCTTTTCCAGATTTACAGACATCATTTGTTCCGTATTCCCCCATAGGAGACGCGAGTTGAACGATTATATGGCCATTGTCGCGGAGCTCGCGCTCTCCTGAGGGGGCACCCACTTCTACACTTATCATAAATTATTTTCTGCCAAATGTGCCATTCGTGTGACTCAGTGGAACCAGAGCCTCTACTGGGGAGGGCTGGACACTGAGCTCCAAGGCAGGGTATTTTTTGGATGCCGCAATCTAACCTGCGCGGTTTGCCGCTCCAGCCTGCACTCCACCACCTCCTGTCCTCTGATCACCCCAACTCCTGATTCAGCTCAACCTACCTTTAAATCCACAAGCTACGTTCCTCGCCCTGCCAATTACAACATCCCATCCCTTCTGTCTGCTTCTCTAAAACCCGCCCTTCCCAGCCGCGACATCTGCCAGAATTTCAACCTCAGCAGATGTCAAAGAATGCCCTGCAGATACCTCCATCTGTGCTCCTACTGCGGTGGCGCCCACGCCAAAATAATTTGAGAGCAAACAATAAAAAATTAAAAAATTACCTGTCGATTCCTGTGAATATTCCTAACCTTGCTCTAGAATTAAGTTCTCACCCTGATACTAACTTCTCTGATTTTCTCATTTCAGGTCTAACCCACGGATTCCACCCAGGCATTTCAGCTCTCCCTTCACTTAACCTCTTTTGCTCAGTCTGCTACCGCAGAACCCGAAACTGTCGATTATCTTATTTAAAAAGAAATCGACAATAACTTCATAATTGGACCATCCACTGCACCCTCCTTTAACGTCTCCCGCATTAGCCCAATAGAAGTCGTCACTCGAAAATTTCTGGCAAAAAACGCCTCATAGTCGACCTTTCGTCCCCGCACAATTCCTCTTTTCCTAGCATTAACAGCACTATCCCATTAGACAAATATTCACTTAACTACCACAACATCGATCAAGCTATCTCTCTCATAAAAATCGCAGCCCCCAATGCCTGGCTAGCCAAAGTAGATATTTCCTCCGCCTTTAAAATCATGCCAATCCATCCAGATTTCTGGCACCTTTTTTGGCATACTCTGGCGTAACCAGTTCTATTTTGCAGTTCGACTAACATTCGGATGCAAAAGCAGCACAAAAATATTTGACATGATGTCAGAAGCTCTATGCTGGATTCTGTCAAATAATTACGGAATCCCACACCTCATTCACCTCTTAGACGACTTTTTGATCATTTCTCCCCGTCATCACCTCCGGCCAAACATCTAGCGATCACCCAACAGGTTTTCATCGAACTCGGGATTCCTCTCGCAGAGGAAAAAACTTCTAAACCCAGTACTTCGATCGAAATTCTGGGCATCATCCTAGACTCACATAAATTCCAAGCATCCCTTTCTAAAGAGAAAATCGACCGAATCACCGCTCTATCCCAAATATTCCTAGAAAAACAGACATGCACAAAGTGTGAACTCCTATCTATCCTCGGCCATCTACATTTTGCCATGCGCATTATTCCACAAGGTTGCCCATTCATTACCCACCTCCTTCAACTATCTACCACAGTTCACGGTTTAGAAGAAATAATTCTTCTTTCTAAACCCAGTCGCAAAGAACTCAGCTTATGGATCTCTTTCCTCAAGCAATGGAACGGCGGTTCTTTCTTCTACAGCGACTTGATAGCATCCCCCATAGACATTAATTTATACACAGATGCTGCCCCATCAGTCGGTTACGGAGGTTTCTATAAAGGACATTGGTTTGCCTTAACATGGCCACCCCAATTGAATTGCATTCCAAAAAACCAATGTTCTTCGGCCCTTTTTGAACTCTACCCAATAGTTGCAGCAGCCATCCTGTGGGGGGATGAATGGTCCACATCTAGCATCCTCGTTCACTGCGATAATGAAGCTACTGTACAACTGCATAAACAAAGGGTATTCACACTCCCCGTCACTAATGCCATTCCTAAGACGCCTTATCTGGATATCTGCCGAAAAACAATTTATCATGACTGCTGAACATGTACCTGGTTGCAAAAACCAAATTGCTGACTCTCTTTCTCGTTTTTCTTTCTGGCTACTGGCCCCGGAGGCAGACCCCCACCCAACGCCTGTCCCTCCCGATTCAGAAATGATATTGCCATAAACCACCCCCTTTATAAACTCCACCTAACTTCTCTATCTCTTATTGTACAAGCAGTAGCTCCCAGAACCCTCACTTCATACCTCACAACGTGGAATACATTCAAACAATTTCACGCCCTCCATCATCTACATTTCCCCGAAATAAATTGATCCTTGGGTCCCCTTCCGATGCCATCACAAATTCGCAAACCTCCCTCCTCATAAAAGGGATTCAAAAAACCCACCCTCAATATCCTGTCCTCATGCATCGACACCCTACGCAAAGGTTACATTTCTTCCCACACAGCCCGTACCTTAGATGCTATGTTCACCCTAGCTTTCTTTGGCTTCCTCAGATGCTCTGAATTATCAGTCACATCCAAATTTAACCCCTCACTCCACCCCACCATCTCAGATCTAACTTTGCAAGATAAGGAAACAATTTCCTTCCTTATCAAACAAAGTAAAACAGATCAATTCCATAAAGGACACTTTATCTACATTTTTTTAACATGCCTTCCCCCACCGCCCTTTCCAAACCCTCCTAGCCTACCTGAATCTGAGATGATCCCAAGAGGCTAACCCACTAGCCCCTCTTTTTACTGATGATGCTAACCGTCTAGTATCTCGGTTCTGGTTTCAAAGACACCTTACAGAAGTCCTCTGCATCTCTGGCTTTTCCCCTAAGCATTACTCCAGCCACTCATTTAGGATTGGTGCAGCTACCACAGCAGCCTCCAATGGACTATCGTAGCACCAGATCCAGACCCTCCGTCGCTGTTCCTCCAAAGCTTTCAAATCCTATATCCGCCTTAGCAAATATCACCTCAAGGAAGCCCAACGGGCCCTAACCAACCACCCAGCCCCCCAAGCCCCCCTACACACCCGGCTCCAACTTCCGCAGGAGTCAACAGAGCCTCGACTCTCGCAAGAGTCTCATCCCAGCCCCCAGCAGGAGTTAATTGACCTTCCCTGACCTCCTCTGTAGCCCGTCTCTTGCAAGAGCCTCTGCAAAGAGCAACCCCCACAGGAGTCATTTAAATGTGTTAATTTTGCTTGTGTGTGCATGTGCATGTGCATATGTTTTTGGATGTGCGTGTGTGTGTCTGAGAGTGCGCGCATGCATATATATTGTGTATATTGATTGATGATGTTTGTACATGCCCCCCCCCCATCCCCTCCCCCCCTTTCAGCCTTCTCATCCTCCCCTTCTTCCAGCACCGAGCATTTACACTGTCTTTACCCACCTTACTTTTCCAGCCTCAAATTCCTTCCATCTCTTCAACACCCTACCTCCAACTTTCTCTCTTCTCCAGCTTAAGCCCTCACCCTCAAGCTCCGACCCCCGCAGGGGTCCTTCCGAGCTCCAACTTTCTCAACTTTTCAGGCGCCGACGGAAGCGTCAGCCAATCAGATCGCTGTATGCAAATACACCAGCCCAGACAGTAGCCGATTGTTGACGAATTTCATTGGCTGACGCTGCTATGACGATCGCGTCAGCCCCAACTTCAGACACGCCCTCTGTCGAGCGTTGACGCTGAAGCCTCGTGTTAATGGGGCATAAGTTTTCCTCGACCACCCCCTTTCAGTCACTCCTCCAATTTAAGCTTTCACTTCCTCTCCCCATTTCTACTGGGGTTCCTCCGAGCTCTGATTCCCGCAGTAGCTACTCCACCTCTCCCCCCGGCCTTTACAGACCCCCCACCCTATCCCCATAACTCAGCCGATGCCTAACTCTCACAAGAGCCTCTCTAAGGCCCCGTTTACACTAGTGCGTTTTCGTTTTAAAACGCATACGTTTTGCTACGGTTACGCTATCCGTCCACACTACGTCGGAGTTTTGGAGGTGCGAAAACGGAGCGTTTTGAAAACGCTGGAGAGAGCGTTTTCATTCTGAAACGCTGCTGTTGCGTCTCAGTGTGAATGGAGGGAAACGCATACCTTTGAAAACAGAGGCGTGGCTGCTGAGATCCGCTACGTGATTGGGGCTTTGGGTCATTGCGTATCCTTCCCTTATTCGTCAAGCGCACGTGGCTGACCAGTCTTCACTGTAAACACTGCATTTTCGATAGCCATGGATGTTTTATATTCAATTGTTACTTTAAGTAACAACTCGACCTCGTCGTCTGTCCTCAAAAAGACCTCTCTTGCTTTCTTTACCATCGCGTTCATCGTTCATCCAGCGTTTGTTGACTAACAATAACCAGATGCCGAGCGAGACGCATGCTTCCTGTTTATACTTGAACGCGCATGCCCAGAATCCGCGAATGGTGCACGAATGGTCACGTGATATACGTTTCTGGTGGAGGGAGATCTTTTGAGATACTCTAGTGTGGACGCGGATCGTTTTCATGCTAAAACGCCGTTTTTAAACTAAAACGCACTAGTGTAAACGGGGCCTAAGTAGTCCCAACTATCCCTTACCTAAGCCATTCCTCCAGTTTAAGCTATCACTTCCTCTCCCTATTTCCTGCTACCCCCCATGGCTCTGACCCCCGCAGGGGTCAAACAGAGCTTCGACTATCGCAAGAGTCTCACCTATCCACCCCCCTCAACAGTTTACTCCTCCCGAAGAAGCCACTCCATGTTCCTCTTCCCAAACTCTTCTCATGATTGCTCACCTACATTTCCAACCTTTCCTCCTCTCCCGCTTAAGCCTTAACCCAAGCTCTGACCCCCGCAGGGGTCCTCTTCGAGCTCCAACTCCCGCAGAACCTTTCCTCCTCTCCCACTTAAGCCTTAACCCAAGCACTGATTAGCTCATTAGCCCAAGCTGCCAAGCCTTAACAAATGCTCTGGATTTAAGCTAGTGATACTAGGGCTGAACAATATATTGTTTTAGCATCAATATCACAATGTGTGTATCTGCAATAGTCACATCGCAGAATTAGATCATTTTAATTCCTTAAAAATTAAAAGACAAAAATATGATTAAATATTATTGTATCAAATTATTTATACAATGATGACCATATTATTTTTCACGATTGTTCAATTTCTTTATTTGAATACTGTTAGACTTATTTTTTGCTCTGCCATATTTATATATGCTTGCAATTTATTATATTTTCTGCAGATGCACTACATACAAAAAGACTTGATCTTCCCAGTCAATCATCTGGTGAAATTATATTTATATCGCAATATTTAATGCAGCAAAACAAAATATCACAATGTCATATTTTTCCAATATTGTGCACCCTTGTATGCAATTATTTTCCAGTCCTTGTTCCTTCCCTTTATACTGTTCTGTTGCATGTTTTGGATATTTTATCTCTGTGTCTGTGGATGCACTGAATAATTTGTTATCCCTAGAATGTCACTGTTTTGTGATACCTTGTTTTTTTGTTTTTTCATCTTTGACTTTTTCTATCTGTATTTGAAGGGCAGCTCATCCCCCAGAGACGTCTTTCTCCCACAATGCCCTGACCCTGAGATCTATGTGTGGAATTCTCTGCTCATTTATCAGTGTGGGCCTGCTCCTCTCCCTGTGTGTTTTCATTTTTTCACAGAACCCGATCCTGGTACTGTTGCACCCCGAACTACATCTGTGTAACTCTCAGACTCACACGCAACTGAGCAAACCTACAGCTGTGGAAAAATACAAAAATAAGAGACCACTTGAAAAAAGTTTTGCGTTTTTCTCTCCAAATTTAAAATATAAACGCTTATATTAAAGACGTAACTATTTAACTTAATTCAAAGCTGTACTTTTTTACTTTTGTGTTAAGTACTCAAGTATTTTCAGCCTGATATGTTTTTGAGTACTTTTTACATCCATATTTTTATCTGCTCCTTGTAGTAGTTTTATTAATTTGTTCATTTTTAATTATCAATATTAATGCAATTTGCGGTTTTAGTGTAATCTGACATTTATCTACTTCATTATTTACGTATTCACTATAAGTATTATTTTAGAATGAAGTCATTTACTAATTACTTTTAACTTATTTTTATTTTTTTTAATGCTTTTTCTCCAAACATTTCAGCTGACTCCCAGCATATTGTGCCCCCCTGATAATTAAAGTATGCATCAAAATCATGGTCAACAAATACAGTTTGTGAATTGGTATTATTAGATATTATTTATTTAATATTAAGCATTTTTACTCATTATTAAAATAGCAGGCACAGGCATGAGATCAGCTCCCTCTTGTGGACAATAAGTGAATGTGAAAACAGCAGTTGTGTTTAATCCTGAACTTGATTGATCCATGAACTTGATTGATGTGTTTAATTCTGGTAAAGCTGCTGATTTGCATAAACAGATTGTGTTGTTTACAGGTTTGCATTTGAAATGTGAAAATTAATAAAGATCTTAATAACCCTTATGATTGTTGTGTACATTTCTTGAAGATCTTAGCTCTGTGCACTTGATAGAACGTGTGATAGTTTTGTGACGTTAATGAAATTTATAAGATGACTGTTAGCAGTGTAAAATCTGTACTGGAGTACTGGATTTATTTCTGTAGTCAGATTAAACTGATCAAGCTGATATGAGCGTTGATGAACAAAACTGAGGATTTTTGGACTACTTAAACACTAGGGATCGTTTTTGTGCTTTTAACAAAGAGACTGAAGCTTTTAATTAGTTTACATGAGAAACACATAAAGGCTTACAAACACTTGACTGGTTTGTGTTTCATTCTAAAAATATTTCTATAAATAATGCTTTAGCTAAATGAAATATAAATTAAACATCTGACTCAATGACTGTCTGTTTATTCTGAACTTGTTTTGACTCCCATGAAACAAAGCTCAGAGGCTTGTAGTCATAGCTTTGTATGCACAATCAAGTTAGCCTAATGGTTAGTGAGTTGGGCTGGTAACCCAAAGGTTGCTGGTTTGATTCCCAGTTCTGACAGGTGGTAAGGGGGGATAAACAACACTAAACTGCCAATGAGCAAGGCACTCAAGCCTCACAGAGAGCAATGTTGAGTATGGATTAAAAAAAAAACACTTAATTGAAAACACCTGCTGCAGCTGATTTCTGGGTTTTCGTTACATAATTCTTCAGCCCAAATCAAAAGCACACGTTATTGGAAGCTCAGTGGTGCACATGTTAATCATTTGCCTTCAATTCAGAAAGTTGGGGTTCAAATCCCACAGCTGTATGTTTTCTTGACCTGTTTTATCTGTAAAAATATATAAGACTCTAAAACCGAAAATAGGGCATCACATACTGGCTGGTGTAGTGGATTAGCCCTAACCTTCACATCAGAAAGCTTTGGTTTCGAATCCCATAGCCACAGCTTTTCTTCAGCAGTTAAAACAGGAAAAACACAAAAACACCCCTAAGAATTGATTGAACAAGCTGTTTAATGTCAGTGGGGCAGTGGATAACTCTTTGACCTGCAATCAGAAAGTTGGGGGATCGAATCCAACAAATGCAGCTTTTCTTCACCTTTCCTTGCACATAAATAATATACAAGACCATATAACAAGACTGATCATGTCACAAGCCCTTTGGTGCAGTGAAAAATCATTTACCATTGGATCAGAACCTTTTTGGTTTGAATCCCACAAACTCAGGTTTTTTGTCATCTGATTTTAGAATAAAAGCTTTCAACTGGAAAACACAGTCAAATCCAACCTCAGTGGAGCAGTGGATAATCGTTTGCCTATGAATCAGAAAGTCTTGGTTCAAATCCCACTAAACACAGGTTTATTTCACCTTTCCGCACCACAAAAATATATATATATGACAGAACAGAGTATACCCCCAGCCCCTTTGGCCCAGTGGATAATCATTTGCCTGTGAATCAGAAGGTTGTTGGTTCGAATCCCACAAATCCAGGTTTTCTTCACCTTTCCTCACAAATAAAAAAAATATACAAGACCATATAATCAATGAAACAGCGCCTCAAGACATTTGTTGCAGTGGATGATCAATTGCCTATCAATCAGAACGTTTTTGGTTCAAATGCCAAAAATGCAGCTTTATTTCATCTGTTTTAACAATAAAACCTTACATGAGAACAACACAAACCATCACAAGCTCATTGGCGCAGAGGATAATCCTTTGCTTTTGAATCAGAAAGTGGGTGTTCAATTCCCACAAACGCAGGTTTTCTTCACTTTTCCTTGCGAAAATAAAATATATACAAGACCGTATAACAAGCAGGTAGCATCGTAAGCCCTTTGGCCGAGTGGGTAATTGTTTGCCTGTAACTCAGAAAGTTTTGGTTCGAATCCCACAAACGCAGGTTACCAATATAAATATATTTGATGTACTGATATCTTGTATAAAAATATACAAGACCCAAAAATAAAACACACACTGTCACAAACTCTGTGGTGCAATAGATAATTGTTAGCCTTTCAATCGGAAAACTTTGGTTCGAATCCCACATCAACAAAAGTTTTACATTGAATACAACTAAGCTATCCATAAAACGCTGGCCACAGCAACAAAAAAATAACAGTTTCAATTGCTCAGTTGGTAGAGCAAGAGGCTCAGAGACTGAAGCTCTGTGCTCTCATCAAACAGACCAGGGTTCAAATCCCACACAAACTTTAACTGCTTTATGGAGTTTATGGAGCAGCTGAAAGGTTAAATATAAGTTCCAGCACATCAATAGGTATGTGACTGTGGCTCAGCGGTAGAGCATTGCCTCACGGGTTAAGAGGTTGCTGGTTCAATCCCAGCCAGATCACTGCGATATGTGTGAGTGTCGGTGTGAATGAAGGGGGAGGATGGAACGTTCCTCCCCTGACCTACGGGGCCGTGTACAGCAGGGGTTATGC
>CAIGQQ010032393.1:0-22781 GCA_903798035.1 Danio albolineatus
ACTGTAATAAACTGTGTTAAAAACAGACAACATGAAGAAATAAAGATGAACTAACCTCAATTCCAGTCAGAACAATAAATAAAAACTAACGTCAATCAAAACCACCTATTCGCTTCTCCCACTCAACTTCAGTGCGCAGAGTGAGCTCTGATTGGTTAACATCTTTCTCCCGCTCAGCTTAGCTGTAATTGCCCGGTGTGCTGCGACAGCTCTGATTGGTTAACATGTTAAAATCATGCGCACAAGAGCGTATTCTGAATAAAAATCTAAATAAATTAATTGATAAAATTGCAGCCTTACGCGGTTTAGAAATTGCATGTGCTTAAATCATGATTGTTTTGCGATTAATTGCACAGCGCTAATATATATATATATATATATATATATATATATATATATATATATATGTATTTTTATATATGTATAAAAATGAAGAGTATGAAGATACACGTTTTCACTTGTGTGTGAAAATCAAGAGTTATTCCAGCAAAAATTTATTTCTTAAAATCTTCTGAACTGAAATTTGTTATTGTGTCTAAAAAATGTATATAAATGTCTCTGACAACATGACATTTTTCTATTTTTTATTCAAAAAAGGCTCTAATGGACAACATTTTATTTTAAATTTAAAGGAAATGTCATCAGCGTTTTGTAAAATAACACATAAGTATGTTTTACTCCAATTCATATACTCACAAAGATCAAATTACTTATTAAAAAATGCGCTGAAAGTGAGTCTGTTTTTATCAGTTTTGTTTTATTATTTGATTTTATTTACTTAAACTTCAATTTTATTTCTGTTTATGTAAAGCACTTTGAATTGCCACTGTGTATGAAATGTGCTATATAAATAAACTTGAAACGACACAACTCTTGTGAGTTTTTTGGGGCAACTTAATTTTCTGTTGTTCAATCAACTTAAATTTGTAAAAACTAATAAGTTAACTCAATTCCTTCATGTTGTCTCGACACAAATCGATTGTGTGGAACCCAGCATTTTGTACAGTGTAACTATAAATCATAACACCCCATTCACACGAGGCTTCAGCGTCAACGCTTGACAGAGGGCGTGTCTGAAGTTGGGGCTTATGCGATCGTCATAGCAGCAACAGCCAATGAAATTAGTCAACAATCGGCTACTGTCTAAGCTGGTGTATTTGCATACAGCGATCTGATTGGCTGACGCTTCCATCGGCGCTTGAAAAGTTGAGAAAGTCCCAACTTCTGCAGCGAGCAACGCCACTGAAGCGGCGCCGATGGATCCACAATGCAGTTTGGCAACGCCTGATGTCACCCATTCAAAGTGAATAGGAAGCATTGATGCTGACGCCCCTTGTGAATAGGGTGTAAATCTAGAGAAACTGAGGATTTACAAGTGGTCTCTTCATTTTTTTTTCACAGCTGTATTTAAGTACGCATGCAAGCACATTATAGACATGACATCATATTAATATAGTAACATCATTTTCTCCTTCCAGGCCTCCAACGAGCCTGATGTCTACGAGACGAGTGACCTGCCTGAGGACGATCAGGCGCAGTTTGAGTCTGTGAGTATCTGTGTGCACGTGTCTGTGTGTGTGTATGTGTGTGTGTGTGTGTGTGTGTGTGTGTGTGGTTCATATTTGAGCTAATTATACTCTCCCTCCTCATTCACTAACCCACCATCACTGTCCCGGATGCTAGTTTGTGCAAGTAAGACGTCCACGTTTTCTAACGCAGTAACTGCATGGGTTGAAATCTTCCTGCCTTTCACGCTGTTTTCTAATCAGGGCAGTGGTTTAATTAGCATCGGGGTGTTGTTGGATTTCTTTGAGCTAGACACAGGTTCTTATGTTGCTTGTTTTGCCTATGTGTGTGGTTGAGTATGAATATGAAGGTATAAACAGGTTGAATCCTGCTAGACTTAATTGTGATGAATAATCAGAGTGAATCAGTGCTGCTTTACTCATTTAAAGTCTCTTATTAAGTCTAAACATGAAGATAATTGTATTCAAGGTTTCTAGTTCTAGTTTTAAATTGTAAGCCTAATGCTGTTTGTAAGTTGAAGTATTAAGCATTTGTAGGGATGTTTAGCTGTTAAAAATGTATTTTTGAGGGAAGAAATGGTAATAATTTGACTTTTTACCTTGTTATTTTAATGTTAATAGATGTACATAAGTGTGGGCGTTCCTAATTCCCATTTAGGGCTGCACAAATTGTGAGAAAACAAATCAGAATATAGTTTGTCAAGGTAAAAGGTAGTATTTAAGAAGCATTAAGTGCTTGTTTGTAAATATACAAGGCCGGATATATTGTGAATATATCTGTCAGTATTAAAATAAAACATAAATATGAATAAATAATTTACATTATGATTATTTTATAACATTTTAACCAGTTATTAATGTAAAATATTACTTGAATATAGTTTATCAAGGTAAAATGTAATATTTAAGAAGCATTAAGTGCTTGTTTGTAAAGATACAAGACCAAATATATTGTGAATATATCTGTCAGTGTGAAAATAAAACATAAATATGAATGAATAATTTTTATTATGATTATTTTATTAAATTTTAACCAGTTATTAATGTAAAATATTACTTGAATATATTTTATCAAGGTTAAATGTAATATTTAAGTAGCATTAAGTCCTTGTTTGTAAAGATTCAAGACCGAATGTATTGTTAATATATCTGTCAGTATGAAAATAAAACATAAATATGAATAAATAATTTACATTAGGATTATTTAATAAAATTTTAAACTGTTATTAATGTAAAATATTACTTGAATATAGCTTATAAAGGTAAAATGTAATATTTAAGTAGCATTAAGTGCTTGTTTGTAAAGATACAAGACCGGATATATTGTGAATATATCTGTCAGTATGAAAATAAAACATAAATATGAATAAATAATTTTTATCATGATTATTTAATACAATTTTAACCAGTTATTATTGTAAAATATTACTTGAATATAGTTGATCAAGGTAAAATGTAATATTTAAGTAGCATTAAGTGCTTGTTTGTGAAGATACAAGACCGGATATATTGTGTATATATCTGTCAGTATGAAAATAAAACATAAATATGAATAAATAATTGGCATTATGATTATTTAATAACATTTTAACCAGTTATTAATGTAAAATATTACTTGAGTAAAATAAAATAAGTATTAAATTAAATGTAAAAAATATTGTAATATATTATTTTATTTTTAAATATAATTTATTTGTAAAAAAATAAATGTATTTAAATAATATTAAAGTATTACTATATTAAATTAAAATATTAAATATAAATACATTTAATGTTAAAGAAATCTAAAATATTTACTGTGCAACTGAAATATTACAGTACTAATATTTAATGGCATTATTTAAGTTAGTGAATCTAATTTGTTCTACTTCATTGGGAATATATTGGAAAGTTAAAGGTCACACTTTATTTTGATGGTCCGTTTGTTGAATTTAAGTTACGTTGCAACTAACTCTCATTAGATCATAAGTAGACTGTTAGGTTGGGGTTAGGGGTAGGGTTAGTGTAAGTTGACATGCACTTGCAAAGTTTCTTATAGTCAGTTAAATGTCTGTTGAATGTCAGCATCAGCAGATATTAAGTCTACTAATACTCAAATGGACCATCGAAATAAAGTGTTACTGTTAAATGTTTTTCTGCCAAAATGCACAATTTAGGAGCAGTACTTACTCTAAACTTTATTCAGTTAAATTGCAGCGTTTGCATTATTATTGTAATGGCACTAAACAGCGTGATGATTCTGTTGTTTAGTTTGATGAATGGTGCAGCCCTTCTCCTCTCCTCTTCTGCTGAATGTGTATATAACTCTGGCTGTTCATCAGTTCTCTTATCCTAATCTTTCTTCTTCTGCCTGAAGTCATGGAATCTGTCTCAAGCTGTAGATTCTTTTCAGAAAAACACCACTGATGTTTGTTTCACATGAGCGACACACACTCTTAAACCCGGAGCCTGTTCCATCATGGAGGATTAACAAACTCTGGATATAGATAAAATTAAACCAGTGCAGTCGAGCATTGTTGGTGCCATGAATATATAAATTATATAAATCATCTAAAATAACTATTAATAATGAATTGTAATAACTAAAATCAGTTGATTTTATGTTTAAAAGTGTTTTACTTTATAGTGACTTCATTTTTTAAAGCTTTATATATTGATTATGTATATATTTATAGCTAGATTTATATTTATTTTAGCTTAACAGTTCATTATTAAACTAAAATTGATTATATGTAATGTATTATGGATAAGATAGGTATATAAACTATCTAAAATAATGGATAAGTTGGTGGTTCATTCCACTGTGGTGACCCCTGATGAAAAAAAGACTAAGCTGAAGGAAAACGAACGAATTAATGAATGAATAAATATACAAAAATGCATATTTATATTGCAGCTGTCTGTATATTCATATTTAATTCAACAACAACAACAAAATATTGTTAAATACAGTAACCTGTAAAGTTTTTAAAGATTTATCTTTTGATTAAAAAAAATCAGCATATATTTATATTTAATTAATCATTCATTCATTCATTCATTTTCTTTTCGGCTTTGTCCCTTTATTAATCTGGGGTCGCCACAGCGGAATGAACTTATCCAGCATATGTTTTACGCAGCGGATGCCCTTCCAGCTGCAACCCATCACTGGGAAATTTAATTAATCAATGTTATAAAAAGTAAAAGTGTATTGCATTAAGGATTTAGTAAATATATAATAAATAAATATGATATGTATAATATAAATATATAATAAATAATATCTGCTAATATAAGACAAAAGGGGAGTGGCTTAATTATCACTTTTCTCACAGCTGATTGGTTGAATATCGGTTTGTGATTTCTAAACCAGGAGCAGGCTAGCAGTGTAAGTTATCAAAGAGCAATAAAAGCCAAGCTCTGTTCATAGTAGTAAAAAAAGCTGAAATTTAAAGTGATGTTTCCAGCAAAAATGATGATTTACTCACTATTTTACCATCCCTTCACTTGTTCCTAACCGGTTTGAGTTTCTTTATTGTGTTGAACACTAAAGAAGAGATGCTGAAAATGTTACCATTGTGTTCGCGGGGTCTTAACAAGTATTTAAAGTTGATAATTCAGTGTAGAGAAATTTAAGGCCCTTAAAAAGTATTAAAAAGTCTTAAATGCTATTTTGCAAGGCATTACATTTTATATCATTTTAATGTATGCAATGTATCATTGCATGCTAAAGTTTGCCTGAATTAAATCTGCGAATATCAGGATCCTGTGTAGTTTATGAAATCAATAAAATCCTACTAGATCTGACATCATGCTGCTTTGTTTACTGCAGTTACCTGCAAAACCTGCTGAATTAGCTAGTTTTAATAGATTTTTATGAATAATGTTTTAGTTTTGAATTAATACTTACAATAATATTTAGTAAATATACTGTAAGTTAAAATCTCGCCTGTGTTTCCGGTTGAAAGGTGGTTATAAGGTCTTAAAATGTCTTAAAAAGTCTTAAAAGGCCTTGAATATTCCTGTATATACTCTGATTAACCACTGACCTCAATAGTATTTGTTTTTCCTACTATTGAAGTCAAGGGTTACCAGTTTTCAGCATTCTTCAAAATATCTTCTTTTGTGTTCAATAGAAGTAACTTAAACACTAATATTAACTAAATATCCAGCTAATCCTGCTTGATGGTTCAGGCCCCAGATCTCATGTATGTTAGAGCAGTGGTTCTCAAACTGTGGTACTAGTGGTACGCGGGCTTTCATCTAGTGGTACGCGGAAGAATCGCTGAATAATAAAATAATAAAATGAAGGCTTTTTTTAACCCTTTGACGGGTACGATAACACTGTTATCAGAGAGCATTGGCTGTTCCCTGAAGCGTATGATTACACCGTTGTGCCAAAATGTTTAATTAGTGCATCGCGTCATCAGATGTTAAAAAAACCAGCTTGGCTCAGCCGCGCAGAGGATGAGGATGAGGCGCGCACGGCGCTTGCAGTGTGTCGGTCGGAGACCGCGGTAAAGTTAGTTTGATGTTTGACATTCATTAGACATTCGGTTTCAAACCAATTAAATTCTTTGCTCCTGTTATAATTTGAGCCAAAAATACGCGCCAGAGAAGCCCTTCTGCAGACTAGTCCTGCAAATTCAGGAAGTTCCCCATGCTGCATCATTGGTAAAATAATTATTACGAACATGTTTAAATGAGTGCTCGTAGTTTGTGTAAAATAATGCGTGCTTTCGATATATAATGTTATTTGTTTGTAAAGCAGCGTGGCTTTCTGTTTAGTTTGTTACCTCAGATTTAAGCTAATTAATTTGGATGTGATTCAAATGGCGCGAGACACAGAACAGACTCAAGTAACTTTGCCATGCTTGAAGCTTAGAGGTGGAATATAATTAAAGTTACTCTCCGCGTGCACAGACAGAGGGACTGCGAACTGTACCCGAGTCTGCTTGAAAACAGTGGTCAGAGTGCGGTTAATGCGAATCTCATGTGATCTCATTCGCACCAAATCACGCAAATACTGCACGTATGAATCGGTCAAGCACTGTATATATGCATTTAATCACTCGCTTTTCTGACACACACAGGCCTACTGTAAATGACGAGCAGTAAGCAGATCTCATTTCTAATTTTAATATGTAATTCCAAATCATATTAAAATACAAGTTAACGTTTAGATTTCAAAGCCATACAAATATGCCATATGTACATACAATATATATCTCAAAATGTATTAAAAATGTGTGTACTGTATATATTTATGTGACAGCCATTATTCATCTGGTCCAAGCAACATTTCCAGGTTTAGATGAATAGGCTGCTACAGCAGTTTTATTTTTACTTTTTTAAGAACAGTGCCTTTAACTAACTTCTAAAAGCACATTTTAATTTAAACTGTAAAGTTTTTTTTTTTTTTGTCTGCAAGCACTGTTAATGTTCAAACTATTTATAATGTTTAAAGTGGCTGACAACAATACATATTTTTAATAACAGGACCTTAATCTGCCTTGTTTTTGAACTGTGCAGTGCTGTAGCGGCTTAAATATGCCTACTACGCTACTGTATTTCAATACCGGTCTTTATGGTGGTACTTGGAGAGACAATTTTTTTTTTTTTTGAGGCGGTACTTGGTGAAAAAAGTTTGAGAACCACTGTGTTAGAGTGTTGTTGTGCAAAACTAATCACAATAGTTGCCTATAAGTATTTTTGTGTTCATAAGAGGATCCGATGTAGTAAATCCAGGCCTGTGAGTGTGTCACTATTCAGGATCAGCTGAATAAACAAAACTCCTGTAGCTTTAATTAACAGCCTTTGGTGAAATAAACAATAAAAGCAGTGATGCACACAACGCTGCGCTGTGTTCTGCTCTCCCTCCAGCCCCTGTTGTGCATGTCATATGATAATAATAACTACATTAATATCCCTCTGTCTGCCTGTCTTCTCCTCCTCCTCCTCACTCTCTTCTGTTTTTCTCTTTCTCTTTTGCTCTAACTGTCTTTGGGGACCCAAGGAGCTGGTAAGAGTTTCTGATTCCCCTTTAACACACAGTAACTCCTCTAAAACTCAGTGATTTGTGCATGCGTGTCTGTGAGCGCCCCACACACACATACACACACACACACACACACATCTGGACTAATGCTTCTCCTCTCTTGTATTAAAGCATAGGGACTTTTAATTTTTAGTAAGCAGGCCAAGCACTTCTGGTAAACTGTCATGCTATTATAAAATCACACTAAAGCTGAACAATATACTGTTTAAACATAGATACCATGATGTGTATATCAGCAATAGTCACATTTAGGGCTGTGCAATATGGACAAAATAATCATATTGCGATTTTTGGAACGAATATTGCGATTTGTGATTTTATTTGTGATTTTGGTAGCTGTTTTTGATTCATCAAACGCGCTACATATACACATTCTACATGTATTCAGTGCACAAGAAGTGCAGAACAAAACATTTCACAATGAAATAACACAGTATTAAGTTTAATAAATAAAACTGTAGTAAAACTGTCTTTAAAACAGACGACATAAACTAACTGAAGATGAAGTAACCTCAGCTCTAGTTAAACACATACTGTACACAGCAGCACTCACTGCTGGATCAACAAAACTGTAATAAACTGTGTTAAAAACAGACAACATGAAGAAATAAAGATTAACTAACCTCAATTCCAGTCAGAACAATAAATAAAAACTAACGTCAATCAAAACCACCTATTCGCTTCTCCCGCTCAACTTTGTCGTGTGTGGACTGAGCTCTGATTGGTTAACATCTTTCTCCTGCTCAGCTTAGCTGTAATTGGCCGGTGTGCTGCGTCAGCTCTGATTGGTTAACATATTAAAATCATGCGCACAAGAACGTGAACAAAAATCGAAATAAATTAATAGATAAAATTGCAGCCTTGCATGGTTTAGACATTGCATGTGCTTAAATCACGATTTTTTTGCGATTAATTGCACAGCTCTTGTCACATCGCAGGAATTGATTATTTATTAAAGAGTAAAGCATAAATATATTATTAAATATTCATTCATTCATTTTCTTTTCGGCTTAGTCCCTTTATTAATCCGGGGTCGCCACAGCGGAATTAACCCTCAACTTATCCAGCATTTGTTTTACGCAGCGGATGCCCTTCCAGCCACAACCCATCTCTGGGAAACACATCCACACATTCACACACATACACTACGGACAATTTAGCTTACCCAATTCACCTGTACCGCATGTCTTTGGACTGTGGGGGAAACCGGAGCACCCGGAGGAAACCCACGCAACCACGGGGAGAACATGCAAACTCCACACAGAAATGCCAACTGGCCCAGCCGGGGATCGAACCAGCGACCTTCTTGCTGTGAGGCGAACGTGCTAACCACTCGGCCACCGTGGCGCCCATTATTAAATATTATTATATTAAATTATTTATGCAATGATAAACATGTCATTTTTCGTTTGATTTTTAAATTTCTATATTATAATACTGTTACACTCCCAAGAATACCATGAAGCGCTATTTATTAACTATTTATTTTATTTATTAACTTTTATTCTTGCTTTTTATTAGATTTTATTTTTTGTTTTTACAAATGCTTGTAATTTATTATATCTTAAAAGGCTTGATCACCTCAGTTGATCTAATTAATGAAATTGTTTCAAATAGAGCTATTAAAAAAATCATCTGGTGAAATTATATTCATATCTCAATAAATATCGCAGCAAAGCAAAATATCGTGCAATGTCGTGCAGCCCTAATTGGCTGCGTTTAAGATCTGATTTCTTTAAGTGAAGTTTATTTATAAACTAATGTCGAGAGGATCACGTGCTTATGATTGATCGCAGCTGGTCCCGCAATATTTAGTGTATGATTGACCAATCAGACGATTCCTAAGCTACTATAAACACCCTAAGCTCCATATAACAGCCATCTTTGTTTTGAAGAATCCCCCCTTCCACCCCTACTCCTCCTCCTTTCCTAGATTGGGGCACGGTGGCCCAGTGGTTAGCACTGTTGCCTCACAGCAAGAACGTCACTGGTTCTAGTCCTTACCAAGCCAGCTGACGTTTCTGTGTGGAGTTTACACATTCTCCCATGCTCATGTGGGTTTCCCCCGGGTTCCCCGGTTTCCTCCCACCGTCCAAAAACATGCAACTTAAGTTACTTGACTCAAATCAGCTCATAGACATGCTCCTAGTAAGTAGTTATCTCTGAAGAGCGATCACTATCTGTTCATCAGCTACTACAGCAGAGGAGTTCTCCAGATCTACCTGAGCTCAAACTCTCCTCTCACCCTGCAAACGGGAGGGAGCCCCGGGCTCGAGGATCTTATGAGCTCAGGGCTCTCTCCCGGGACAGCATGCCAAACACGCTTTATAATCCATCATCAGCTGAGGGGGAACTCTTGATAACTCAATGATCTTCACTGCCTGATTGAGATACGATATAAAGTGGGTCTCAGACTCGACAAGAAGCACTGCATTAAATTACATTGTTCATCACCATGTCTTTAGAATATGGGCTTTTATTTTACCACAGTATTTTCAATGGAGTTTCAGCGCTCACTGCTGATCCTGACAGCGCTTGTGTTGAAATGGTTATCTCATTTTAAGCTTGAACAACTAAATGAACGCTTAAGTCTATTTAACTGATTTTAATTTAATCAATTATACATTGTCAATGCTGTAAATGAATTATGAAGTTAGAGAAAATAGTCACATTAACCTTTCACCGGAAGTATATCGGTGGCCGAAAAGTTCTTGCTGTGCATTAAGGAACTTAAGAAGAAAACTAGTTTACACAATAATGTTTCTCGTCAGACTCAAGTTAATTAAACTAGGATTTTAGTCCAGAATCTCTTAAAGGAACACACACTTATTTTTGGAAATATGCTAATTTTACACTTCCCTAGAGTCGATTAGTTGAGTTTTACCATTTTTGAATCAATTTAGCCGATCTTGGTCTAGCACTTTTAGCTTAGCTTAGCATAGATCATTGAATCAGATTAGAACGTTAGCATCTCACTCAAAATTGACCAAAGAGTTTGACTGTAACTACAAAGCTTGACTCTTCTGTAGTTACAGTGTTGTTATTTACATTGTTATATCAGTATTGTTATATATTTATTGTTATTTTCTAAACTGGTAGAGCTAGAACTATACTCTCATTCTGGTTGGGCTGCACAATATATATTAGTTCAGCATCGACAATTAATTTTATTTTAAAATATATTCAAATATATTTATGTTTATTACTTAATACGCGTACATTTGTGTTTATTGTCCTTTTTGGTAACATCTTTACTTGTTGTCTGTATTATTCTGTGCAATTCTGTATTATCTGTATCAAAATCAATGAACTTCAAATCATAGAACATATTAAAAAATAACACAGGTGTTAAAAATAGCAAGACTAAATATGCCTGACAAGTTATTTGATGTAGAAATTATTGCTACACTTCATGACATTTGAGATGCTGTCATCCAGAAATCAGTGGAAAAACATTATTTTATTGCTCAGAAAATTAAGGACACATTCATATGTGCAGAAAGTAAAGCTGTGTTACAGTTTTTAGCTTGGAGCTCCCGTTGTAGCCTCTACTTTTTTCTATATTATACTAACACTGGAACTTATATTGGAAGATATCTTTCTGTATACTTATTAAATCTTCCAGTTATGAACAAATAATCTCAATATTTCATCACTACTGCAGACTAGTCTCCTTAAACACTTGACAGGAACATTAAAATGTAAGAAAAATGGAGAAGAAAAATGAGCGTGTTGATTTGTGTGTTTTGTAATACAAAAACAAAGAGAATATTAGCCCCTTTCACACATACAGACCTTGATTACTGGCAATTTTCCGGAAAGGGTTCATGTGTGAACGGCCCTTTTTTTGAAAACACCGGTAAATTAGTTCCGGCAATTTTCCATAAAGAGAACTTGTAACATCACCAGTAATTTCCCTGAATGCTGCTCTGTGTGAACGCAGAAGGAACATTGCTGGAGAGAGCACGTTCGCTATTTGAACAGGCTGACGTGAGACGTCTACTCCAGCCAATCAGAACACTCAGACACATTCACATCAGCGCTGTTTATGAAAATAAAAGCCTTTGAATATTTTTCCAGACACGTTCAGCTGCTAGATGTTAGTCAGATAACGTTTCTATGGTCCTCCTAATACCAACTGTGGAAAAGATTATCTCTAAGATGCTTATGATAAACCGCTGTTTGATTACCTTCAAGCTCCGCTTCAGTTGACGAGTGTGCACGTGAAGCAGCCGGCGAGCGCCAGCACACACATATTATGTACATCTCGACATGCGAAAGTGTTCCTCCACATGTTTTCATCGAAGTTGTTCACAATACTCATCCATCCACAGAATTTGTAATGTCGTCAAATGTGTGAACATTTATCTGCAGTGCGCTTCTGCCATTGGATGTCTCTGGGAGAAAGCAGCTGCATGAGTGCTAAAGCTTTAAATAAAGGTGAACCCATCAACAAAAACCCAACCCCTTCTGTGTTTACAAACAAAAGCGCAGCCATTTAGAGCTCATTTCTGGTTAATGATAGCAGAATTTACCGGTATTTTGGAGTGGATGTGTGAACGGTCTTTACCTGAAAAATTCCAGAACGTCCTCGCCTGTGTGAACAGCGCTTTCTTGAATTCACTGGTAAAGTTGTTCCGGTAGTTTTCTGGATATTTACAGGTATCATTGTGTGAAAAGGGCTAATGATTCAAGCTTTTGATTGAGGTAGTGTTTGTTAAAAGTATTTTTTTTTAATCTCATATAAATGTTGATTTTATATTCATCAAAAATTTCTGAAAATAAACATCTCATCTGTTAATAAATATTGATAATAATAATAATACTTTGACATTTATTCATTTAACTGATGCTTTTATCCAAAGTAACAAGTGCGAATAAAAGAAGCACTACAAATAAACATTAATAATAATAATAAACATTTATTGAACAGCAAATCAGCATATTTTAATGATTTCTGAAGGGTTGTGTTGATGACTGGAGTAATGATGCTCAAAATTCAGCTTATACATTTAATATTTAAAATATATTCTAATAGAAAGAGCTCTTTGAAGTATCATCTATGTAAATTATTACAAATTTGACATTGAAGCTATTGTCATACTTGATGACATTTTAGAAGCTGTCTCAGGGTTCAACGCTAAGGATTTTTTGTACTGGCCCAATCGGGCCAGTGGTTCAGATTTTTACTTGCCCTGCCAAAATTTTCACTGGCCCCACCAAAAAATGAAGTTAATAGCTATTTCTGAGCCACATATTTTAAATAATGTGTTAAAAATAATATCTGTGAATCTAGAATACATTTTTAAAAAATGTTAATAAATATATGATGAGCAAATTTCAAAGTGTTATGCAAACAAAAAGAGCAGTATGGAGGTCTAAATTATTTAAATAAATAATAAATAATTATTTATATAAATTATTTATTTTTTCGTTATGTTGTACCCACGCAAGTATCTGCTTCAAGACGTTAGAAACAGACGTTTTATTTTAGCTTCATAATTTGTTGTTACAAGGTTATGGAAAAACTAATATGCTCAAAAAAAGCAGTTTGGGGTTTACGGCATTACAGAAAAGGTAGCATTTAATGGCTTAAAAGCACAAACTGTTTCTCGATTCTAAGACTGTATTTGCACCCGATTGACAAATAGTTGCAGTGAAATTAAACATTAGTTACAAGGCCGGGCCAGTAACGATCCTGTCTACTGTCCCAGGCATCTATCATGCTGGCCCCGGACCATCGGGCTGTCCTTATTCTTGAGCTCTGTCTAAAATAAATTGGGAATTTATCTTAAATTAAAGTAAAATTAAATAAAATAAAAAAATACATTCAAATATTAATAGGAAAAAAGCTGTATTACACTTAAAATTATTTTCAATACAGCGTTTTGTCTTTGACCTATATTTTTCTATACTACACACTGTGAGAAGTCACAGTATGCTTATTTAATCCACAGTGCATGCAGAGTTATGAACAGATAATCTCAATATTTCATCACTACTGCAGTCTCGTCTGCTTAAAAGCTCGACAGCAACATTGCAGTGTAAAATGCAGGAGTAAAAACGAGCGTGATTTGCAATGGTCCGGCATCATCTCTGGGGCTCTGTTATGTAAAATGAATAAATCTGTACGCACAGACGTCCAGTCAGTGGCAAACTGTGCTGTAAACGACGGTGGAAAAGCCCTTCAGACTGACAGTCCCAGCCAATTAAAACAGAAAAGTGTCCAAATGCTGTGCGAGTGCACTGTTCGTCTGCGTTCATCAAACTCTCAGTCGCTGAAACTCAAGTGTGTGTTCGGTTTTCTCCATAATGGCCACAAGTTGACCATGCAGGGCAGCTGACTGAAGTTTCAGCTTCACAGTGGAGCTTTATTTCATGCAGTGTTTCCCCTACTATTATATTATTAGGCCGCCCTGCCCTCCCATCGGCTGTACCCGCCCCTCTTGAAGTCACGTTAATTGTATGATCTACAGGGTCCCCGCGGGCTCTTAAAAAATTGTAAAATGTCTTGAATTTCAAAAACAAAAATTTAGGCTTTAAAAAGTCTTAGGCTACGTTCACACTGCGAGGCTCAATGCTCAAATCAGATTTTTTCTCAGATCTGATTGTTTTGCGTAGCTGTTCACACTGCTGTTATAAATGTGGCCAATATCAGATGAGCAATGTGAACAGATCATGGTCCTAAACTGACCCGCGTGAGCAAAAGTGCAGTTACGCACAGCACAGAATGTCTAATTATCCACACAATGTGTATACTGAAGCACGCTGTCATGCTTAATGTAATTATTGCCCCTTTCACAGACAGCTGTGGTGTATTTGATGATCTGTAAAGGGTTGTTCTGCTACTGCTAATGTGTGTTTGAAACCTAAAATAAGTCTCTTATGATGGAAAACACTGATCATATGTGATTTATGACAGCAGCGGTGCGTGTCTATCTGACCAGTGCTGTAGTGAACTCATCAAGGGTTAATGAGCAGCCGCAGACTGAACTGTGAAGGTGGAGCTGGTTTATCTCTGTTTGCACAGTTATTTCATTGTTATAAACACCAGACATGTGCAGACGGGCGTTTGGGTGCTCGAGCACCTGCTCTTTATTCTCTCAGAGAGAAAGTTCATCCTTAAAATGAAAGTGCCGCCTCCTTTGAGCACGGATCCCCTATCCGCAACACCCCCCAACACAGCAGCTTTGGTTAACAAGCTCCAGTTTTGCCTTCAAAATCTTTTTCAAAATGAAAAACCAACTCTCTGTGGTAAAATAATCTCCCTGGGTGCCGATCTGCTGCTGCTGAGGAGGAGATGACGTCTGCAGCACAGAATGACAACGCATGTCACTCAAACATGATGTAAAAGTCACATGAAATCCGACATAACCACTTACACTGCGGTCGCATCGCAAAACATCAGATCTTTGTCTGATTTAAGACTACATATGAAAGTGGCACAAATCTGACATGAACAGATCAGACACAGTTTGGGCTGTTCACACTGTCAAGACCCGAGTCACATGTGGGCAAAACAATCTGATTCGGGCCACATTTGCCTGCAGTGTGAACGTAGCCTTAGATTCACTGAAATATTGTCTTATAGGTATTAAATCATTTTAAACAGGTCTTAATTTTCCTCTGTCCAAGTAAAGCTTCCCAATTGGGCCGACATCCATCCACTCACCAACAATTTAGCTCAACAAAACATTTATTTTAAAAATATTTTATAATTTTATTGCAAAGAGATACAGTTTACAATAGCCGTTTAACATTTTTTACAGCAATTTCTCTCAATTCTATTCCCTAATCAGGGAAAGAAAACTAAAAATAATTACAAAGTTCATCATTCATTATGGTGCCACGGTGGCGTAGTAAGTAGCACGTTCGCCTCACAGCAAGAAGGTCGCTGGTTCGAGTCCCGACTGGGTCAGTTGGCATTTCTGTGTGGAGTTTGCATGTTCTCCCCGTGTTGGTGTGGGTTTCCTCCGGGTGCTCCGGTTTCCCCCACAAGTCCAAACACATGCGGTATAGGTGAATTGGGTAAGCTAAATTGTCCGTAGTGTTTGATTGTGAATGAGTGTGTATGAGTATGTATGGGTGTTTCCCAGAGATGGGTTGCGTCTTAAAGGGCATCCGCTGCGTAAAACAAATGCTGGGTAATTGGCGGTTCATTCCACTGTGGCGACCCCAGATTAAAAAAAGGGACTAAGCCGACAAGAAAATGAATGAATGAATAACAGGAATAAGTTACATTGTTCAATACATTCAAATAAAATAAAAAAACGATATTAAAAAAAGGAACTGCCAACTTATCCAGCATTTGTTTTACGCAGTGGATGCCCTTCCAGCTGCAACCCAGTACTGGGAAGCATCCATAAATTCTCATTTACACACATACACTACGGAAAATTTAGCCAGCCCAATTCCCCTATACCACATGTGTTTGGACTGTGGGGGAAACCGGAGCACCCGGAGGAAACCCACACAACCACAGGGAGAACATGCAAACTCCATACAGAAATGCCAACTGACCCAGCTGAGGCTCGAACCAGCGACCTTCTTGCTGTGAAGCGTCAGCACTACCTACTGCGCCACCGTGTCGCCCTATTCCTGTTTTTTTAAAGCTAAATATCGAGCTTCGTTACTCCAGTCACATGATCCTTGAGAAAGCATTCAAATATGCTGATTTGTTGTGCAAAATTAGTATTATTATGTTGGAAATAGACGAGTATAGTTTTATTTAGATTCTTCTTTCTGGTTTTTTTTTTTTAGTTTGTAGTTTTCTTGATCAGTGGTTGCCAAAGTCCTGGGGGTTGCAGGACATTGGGTCGCTTGGTGATTTTCAAAAATCAAATTCACTTATTATCATATCCATAACCAACAGAAGAAAAAATAGTAGTTAATAGTTACATTAGCCATCAGCCTTTCTTTCTCATTCTTTTTCTTTTTTGCTGTTCCTGGGGTGATTACTTTATATTAACCCTTTAAGGTGCACTCCTTGAAAAAAAATTTTGGCCCACATCTTAATGGAATAATATACTGACACAACTCTGATGAATAGTAATAAGCAATTAAAATAATAAAAATAATGATAACCTATGGATAAAAGGTCGACCAGTAGTTACAGCACATTGAGTTTATGACACCAGGTTAAACTATCTGGCACCTTTATGGAACTCATGTACATTTAAAATAAAAACAAGCCACAAGTGAATATGGAGGATAGGGGTCGCGAGTCACTGGCATTGTGATTTTGCGGGTCACAGGCTGAAAAGTCTGGGAACCCCTGTTTTAGATGATGCTTGCTTATTAACTCCATCGAATCTCTTTTTTTTTAAATAATACAATAAATTTAACGATATCAGACACACTGATGCATGATGCCTATTTGTTTCGGTAACACTTTAGTTTTGGTCACAATTCACTGTATTAACAAACCATTAACTAACACTACTAGCTTACTAAACGTCTAATCAGCTGATTATTAATAGTTAGTAAGGTAGACGTTTGGTTTAGATTAGAGATGCAGAGTATGATCATACTTTATAAGTGCTAATAAACAGTTCATATCATTATATTAGGCAGGTAATAAGCGAGTAGTTAATAACTTGAATTGTGACCTAAACTACACAGTACAAAATATCCCGTAATAAACAGGTTCTGTATTTTGTGGTTCACTTGGTGTTTTCTGTTTATCTACAGTCGTGTATTGCATTATGGGAGTTTTAGCTCTGCTCTGTCAAATTTTGATGTTGAAAATGTTTCTAGAGATCGTAAACTATCGTGTCTGTCTAGATATTTTAGAGATCGTAAACTATCGAGTCTATCTAGATATTTCTGGAGATCGTAAACTATTGAGTCTATCTAGATATTTTTTGGAGATCGTAAACTATTGTGTCTATCTAGATATTTCTGGAGATCGTAAACTATTGTGTCTATCTAGATATTTCTAAAGATCGTAAACCATCATGTCTATCTAGATATTTCTAGAGATCGTAAACTATTGTGTCTATCTAGATATTTCTAGAGATCGTAAACTATCGTGTCTATCTAGATATTTCTAGAGATCGAAAACTCGTGTCTATCTAGATATTTCTAGAGATCGTAAACTATCGTGTCTATCTAGATATTTCTAGAGATCGTAAACTGTCGTGTCTATCTAGATATTTCTAGAGATCGTAAACTATCGTGTCTATCTAGATATTTCTAGAGATCGTAAACTGTCGTGTCTATCTAGATATTTCTGGAGATCGTAAACTATCGTGTCTATCTAGATATTTCTAGAGATCGTAAACTATCGTGTCTATCTAGATGTTTACGATCTCTAGAAATATCTATATAGACATAATAGTTTACGATCTCTAGAAATATCTAGATAGACACAATAGTTTACGATCTCTAGAAATATCTAGATAGACACAATAGTTTACGATCTCCAGAAATATCTAGATAGACACGATAGTTTACGATCTTAAGAAATATCTAGACACAATAGTTAACGATCTCCAGAAATATCTAGATAGACACAATAGTTTACGATCTCTAGAAATATCTAGATAGACACAATAGTTTACGATCTCCAGAAATATCTAGATAGACACGATTGTTTACGATCTCTAGAAATATCTAGATAGACACAATAGTTTACGATCTCCAGAAATATCTAGATAGACACAATAGTTTACGATCTCCAGAAATATCTAGATAGACACGATAGTTTACGATCTCTAGAAATATCTAGACACAATAGATTACGATCTCCAGAAATATCTAGATAGACACAATAGTTTACGATCTCTAGAAATATTTAGATAGACACAATAGTTTACGATCTCCAGAAATATCTAGATAGACACGATAGTTTACGATCTTTAGAAATATCTAGACACAATAGTTAACGATCTCCAGAAATATCTAGATAGACACGATAGTTTATGATCTCTAGAAATATCTAGACACAATAGTTAATGATCTTTAGAAATATCTAGATAGACACAATAGTTTACGATCTTCAGAAATATCTAGATAGACACAATAGTTTACGATCTCCAGAAATATCTAGATAGACACGATAGTTTACGATCTCTAGAAATATCTAGACACAATAGTTAACGATCTCTAGATATATCTAGATAGACACGATAGTTTATTATCTTTAGAAATATAGGAATATCGAAAACTATCGTGTCTATCTAGATATTTCTAAAGATCGTAAACAGTCGTGTCTAGATATTTCTAGAGATTGTAAACTATCGTGTCTATCTAGCTATTCTAGAGATCGTAAACTCTAGATAGACACAATAGTTTATGATCTTCTGAAATATATAAATAGACAAGATAGTTTATGATCTCTAGAATTATAGACAAGATAAGTTATGATCTCTAGATTCCTTAAAAATAGCAATAGAAAGATACTTAATGAGCTCTAAAAATATCTAGATAGATAAGTTTCTGACCATCTCTGAATTAATCTGAAGTCTTTATTACATTTTTCTATTCAAATTTTATTCATAATCTTTTCGTAACCTTGAATCAAATACGAAAAACTGTTTATTTACACATATGTTGTACTGTGTGAAGTGTTCCCTTTGTTTCTGTTTGAGTGAATTAAATCATATTGAATCAGCTTGCCTTGTGTGATCACGACACGCATGTATAAATCAGCATTCCAATTGGGCACACCCCCATGTGTGGGAGGAGCTAAATAATCAGCCAATCAGAAGCGTCTCCTTTTAATCAGCGCCGTGTGTAATCTCTGCATGCGTGTGGTGTGTGTGTGCGTGTGTTTATGCTGTGATTGGTTTATAACTTGTCCTGCAGGAGGAGCTGTGCAGTGACAGTGTGGAGCGCATCGTCGTCAATCCCAACGCCGCTTACGACAAGTTCAAAGACAAACACGTCAGCGCTAAAGGTTTGGGTGAGTGGAGATATTTACACAAGCTCTTCTGTATGGAGACAGATAAGTCTCAAAAATAATACATTTACTAAATATAATTCAGACATCAACAAACAAGTCACATTTTCAAAATCAATTAAAAAAAACACTAATTCAGTGCGTAAAAGCAAAACACGATTCATAAATACACAAATCCAGTGCCTAAATTCAAAACACGATTCATAAATACACAAATCCAGTGCCTAAATTCAAAACACGGTTCATAAATACACAAATCCAATTCGTAAATTGTATCGTAATGTTTGTAGAATGAAGGTTAGGCTCAATATCACTTAAAAGAACAAAACATTCTTTGACTAAATAAATTTACACTCACCGGCCACTTTATTAGGTACACCTTACTAGTACCCGGTTGGACCCCTTTTCCCTTCGGAACTGCCTTAATCATTCATGGCAGAGATTCAACAAGGTCCTGGAAATATTCTTCAGAGATTTTGCTCCACATTGACATGATAGCATCACTATAATGATATAAGAGTCTCTGTGTGGCTGGTGTGGTCTTCTGCTGCTGTAGCCCATCCGCCTCAAGGTTGGCCGTGTTGTGCGTTCAGAGATGCTCTTCTGCAGACCTCGATTGTAACGAGTGCTTATTTGAGTTACTGTTGCCTTTCTATCAGCTGGAACCAGTCTGGCCATTCTCCTCTGACCTCTGGCATCAACAAGGCATCTGCGCCCACAGAACTGCCCACAGCTGGAGATTTCCTCTTGTTCGGACCATTCTCTGTAAACCCTAGAGATGGTTGTGCGTGAAAATCCCAGTAGATCAGCAGTTTCTGAAATACTCAGACCAGCCCGTCTGGCACCAACAACCATGCCACGTTCAGAGTCATTTAAATCCCCTTTCTTCCCCATTCTGATGCTCGCTGTGAACTGCAGCAGATCCTCTTCACCATGTCTACATGCAGTGAGTTGCTGCCATGTGATTGGCTGATTAGAAATTTGCGTTAACAAGCAGTTGGACAGGTGTACCTAATAAAGTGGCTGGTGAGTGTATATTATACACATATTAAATCAAAACAAAGTTTTATTTTGAATGTGATTAATCTTTGCCTGACACCAAAAATGACTAATTAATTGCTATGGGGCAAGTAATAATATTTTCCACTGGGCCAATCAGGCCATAAGGACAATTTCCTCAGCATTTAGTCTAGTGTAAGTCTGAAAGTTCATTCATAATAGGGTAAGACTTTAGTTTAGGTCACAATTCTTGCTGTTAAATACTTAATACCTGCCTGTTATTAAGATATGAACTGTTCATTAGTTATAATGTATGATCCCTAATCCTGCCCCAAAACCTAAACCCAACTTCTACCCTACTAACTAATAATTAACAGCTAATTAGTCGTTTATTAAGTTAGTTGTGTGGGTTGTTAATACTGAATAAAGTGTTCAATAAAATAAAATGTTCCTTATAATAGTCTTAAAAAGGTCTTTTAAAAGGTCTTAAATTTGAGTTTAAGCTGAACACCAGTGTAAAGTAACTTAAAGACAAAAATAATTAGTTTTTAGGAATTATTAGTTAGTTGATGAGTTTTTTATTACTATTATGTTTAAAACTGTGTTAATCTCTCTGTTAAACAGCTCTTGGGAAATATCTTTAATAATTCACCCGTCTGTGGAATAAATCTAGAGTTGACCTGTACACAGAGTTCAGTCAATGCTGTGATCAGTTTAATTCTGTGATTGTGTTTTCCTACAGGTCAGTCCTCTGTTCCAGAAGCTGGAGAACGAGCAGATCGAGGCTCTGAGGAAGAGATTCGGAGGACTGCAGGTTTGTAAAGACATACATTATTAATCAGGGCCACAAGATGGAAATCTGATATTATTTCAGGACAGAACTGTTTATGGAGGTGACACAATCCTGAAAGCTCATCAAAGTCACTGTAATGACACAATTATACTTAAAAAGCTGAGAAAAATGGGGAGTGTTTTAAAATAAGTGAATAAATAGCAATATAAATGAGTGCAGATTAATAGATATCCAATGTTTAATAATATATTATGTGTGTGTTTTTGTGTATATATGTATACAGACGCGTATAAAAGTTGTGTATGTGTGTTTGAACATACGACCAATAAAACCAATCAAAAGTGTCCTCGTTTAGAAACTGAGATGAATAGATCATCAGAAAACTGAATAAATCATCTTTCCATTTCTATTTGTTAAGAAGGATAATATTTAGCTGAAACATCACTATGAAAATCTGTAATCTGAGGGTTCAAATAATCTAAATATAGAGATAAACACTTTTAAAGTTCTCTAAATGACGTTATAGCAATGCATATTACAAATCAACACTGAACGTTTGATATTTACAGTGGAAAAATAACAAAATATCTTCATTTATCTGCTTTACTTCCTATTCTACTGATGTTTGGCATTAAAGAATAGTCAATCATTTGGATTCGGTGTATTATAAGGGTCAGATATCATAGTATAATGTAATAGATGTGTAAAATAAACTGCATTTATGATGTGTGTGTTTGAGTAAAATGCTAATATTTGTCTTATTCCATTCGGGTCTGATAATATTTCTTTCAAATGTCCAATTAAAAACATTATTTAGTGCAAAATAATGACAGTTTGTTAAAAACCCTTGATGTTTCCAGCTGTTGTGATTTTGAAATATCAGGGTTATTCATGATTAAATATTGATTTGTGAAGCTGGTGTTATATTGACTAAAAATTATCATAAAAATGCCTGAAAAACGTCTTTTTTCACCCCAGAATTAATTTCGTCTTTTATTTTTAGAAGAAACGCCGTAAGTTATGTCCTCTAATGCATTTTATCATTAAACACACCGTTATATGTAATAATTGTAGAGAAATATATTGTAAATAAAAATAATATATAATTTACACACACATTTTTTTATGTGTTACTGTATACACACACACACACACACACACACACAATATATTTTAATGTTTTTATTAATTATATTAATTTTATTAACAATATATTTAAGATATTTTAAACCTTTTAGATATCTCTATCCAGTGTTCAACATAGATGAGCTCACAGATCTCTCTTTGACAGTAATATGTTCTCCAGATGCTTTACAGTAATGTGTCTGTGCAGATACACTAGATTAGCAAAAGACAAAACTGATCAACTAATCAAACAAAAACTGAAGATCACAAAACAAAAATTACTACACACTAGAGCTGTGCAATATGGACAAAATAATTATTGCGATTTCTTGAACGAATATTGCGATATATATATATATTAGGGCTGTCCAAGAATTAATCGTGATTAATCACATCCAA
>CAIGQQ010032393.1:22881-39314 GCA_903798035.1 Danio albolineatus
AATAATAATAATAAAATAATTATAAAATATTTAAAGAATTAAGAAATAATAGCATCTTAGCTAGGGCTGTGCAATATGGACAAAATAATCATATTGCAATTTTTATTTGTGATTTTGGCAGCTATTTTTGCTTTGTCGAGCGCGCTACACACACACATTCTACATGTGTTCAGTGCACAAGAATTATTTACTGATTTTTTTAGTATTATTAAATGTCCTTTAATATAAATATGCTGCACATTTGTTATGTTATTTTATTGTTATTTATGATTATTTTCATATTAATTTATAATTTAAAAATTGTATGTTCATTTAATATTTATAGACATTTATTGTATTATTTTACTGATATTTATAATTATTTAAAAATACACTTATTATTGTAAAAGATTTTACATTTATTATTGACTTGATTTGATTTAACATTAATATGAATTTATGTATTTTCTTATTTTCTTATTTGTGTATTATGTTATGTTGTTTATTATGCTATCCAACCCAGAACAAAACATTTCACAATGAAATAACACAGTTTTAAGTTTAATAAAAAAACTGGTATAATTCACTTACATTTTAACACATTTTGGTGCGATTTATAACCCGCTATTTAAAAAAAAAAAGAGGTTGTAAGGTAGCCATGGCGGGTATGAATTCTGGTGTAGCGCCTTGCCATGGAAGAATGAATGTAGCAGAAACCATGCATTAGATTAGTCAGAACTAGGGCCACACGGAATCTGCGCGTGCAGAATGCCGCAGATTTCCGCAGATTTTTAGCCCATCATTGATTGTTTATTTACTTGTGTAAATGTGTGTAAATGTATATTTATTCAGTTTTTAAATTAATTTCAGTAATAATACTGACTAATATGAATATATTTATATGATTTATTTACAATACAGTTTGTAAAGTACTATTTTCGGTGTTTTATTAGTTATTTTATATGAGAGACTTGCTTTGTTTACCAAATAAAGTGGATCTAATTAGATTCACATTGTAAACATTAAATAAAAGTTAAAAAGGTATTACTTTTTATTTCATATATTAAGATTTTAGTTACGATTCTCCCAAAATCATTCCGCATGAATTCACAGCTTTTTAACAAAATACTCCACAGAAATAGCTAAAAATGTCCGCAGATTCCATCTGGCCCTAGTCAGAACCAAAGCGAAACTGATGAGCTAATCTAACAAAAAACTGTTCTTAATATAATCTTAAAAAACTGTGACTTAATATATTATGGAAAAATATAAAATACAAATTTAATAAACAGGAAAAATCAAGAAAAATATCAAATTGTTGAATTTTGTAGTTTGTAATTTAGAGCTGATAAAAAATTAGGGCTGACAAAATAATATTGCAATTTTGTTTTATTTATTTATTTTTTGCGATTTGCGATTTTTATATGTGATTTTGGCAACTGTTTTTGCTTTTTCAAACGTGCTAGTAAGTATTATAGTGTATAAATGTAATATGAATAAACAATATATAAACATTATTCCATGGTCTGTTGAAATTCTTGATTGTGATTGGCTGCAGGGTGTGGTGTATTTCGTTGAAGCGCACAGGCAGTTCCAGTCAGTTTTAATCACAGTTGGAAATAAATGCGCTTCTCCCAAACGTTTACAGTTACTATAGCAGCTCGCATGTGCTGCACATGAAACTGATGAGGGCTGTTAATGGCGGAAATCCGCAACATTAGGAAAATACTCATCAACTATGCCACAAAATCAAGTTTTAAGAGTTTTAAAGCGAGAATGTAGTTATTTTAAAGTCAAATCAGCAGTTTGTGTGTATGAAAATCGCGTTTTAAAAAATTTTGGAAGCTCCAGGCGGTCAGCGGCAGCTCCGCGAATGGCTCCCCCCGAGGGAAGCTTTATGTCGGGCAGAGAATCTCCGGTTCTACGCCGCTGGATCTAATCTCTTGCATCTCTGTTGTTAAAACGGGATATATAATTAATCTTTGCTGTATCTAACGGTCAGTCTTTGGACATTTGAACCTATAATTTATTCTCAGGTGTTTTTGACCGATCGCAAGTAAGTTTCATAATTAATCTATGAGCGTAAATACTGTAATATTCCACTGATCCTGCGTGTTTGGCTGATTGCTTTTGTTTTAAAGAAGATAAATAAAGCAGAATGTTCTCCTGCCTGTCCTGATATGTTTTTTCATTATGCAAACTTTACCGATATTTAACAGCAGAGATTTCTTAAATAGACTTTGGCTGCTTCAAAGACTCTAGAGTACACTTGACTTGAAAATGCGAATTTAATTTATATCGTACCTTTTATAAGATTTGTATGTTTATTATGAAATATAAATCGTGGAAATTCTGCTATACTGTAGGTAGCCCTTTTTGTCAAGACAAAGCCAATATACAGATCCTCCCTCGTCAGAGAAGCGCTAGAAAGTAGACAAAAGAAACGTGTGACTGAGAATGTGACTGGAAACACACTCCAGGTGTGACTGGGAATGTCTTAATTGTCCACCTGTGATCGGACGAATCTTATATTAGCAGATATAAACAGCACATGCTCTCTCTCTCCCTCTCTGTCTGTCTGCCTGTCACAGCTGATTTAGTGGAGGGACTAGAAAATCGATCATGTAAAAACTGACATAAATTCGGACAAATATTGCGCTGCAAACAGCAAAACTATTTTAAACTTATGCCTACCTTGTCAAATGACCATGCAATAAGCGGGATAATCAACGGCTTGCCCGTTGTGTGGTCCTTTGCCTCCACATCGTGCATTAAAATCCTTTAACGCGCGGCAAGCCGTTGATTATCCCTTACATATATTATAGTATTACGTTTACTAAATAAAACTGTAGTAAAACTGTCTTTAAAACAGACAACATAAACTAACTGAAGATGAAGTAACCTCAGCTCTAGTTAAACACATACTGCACACAGCAGCACTCAATGCTGGATCAACAAAACTGTAATAAACTGTGTTAAAAACAGACAACATGAAGAAATAAAGATGAACTAACCTCAATTCCAGTCAGAACAATAAATAAAAACTAACGTCAATCAAAACCACCTATTCGCTTCTCCCACTCAACTTCAGTGCGCAGAGTGAGCTCTGATTGGTTAACATCTTTCTCCCGCTCAGCTTAGCTGTGATTGGCCGGTGTGCTGCGTCGGCTCTGATTGGTTAACATATTAAAATCATGCGCATAAGAACGTGAACAAAAATCTAAATAAATTAATAGATAAAATTGCAGCATTACGCCAATTAGACATTGCATCTGCTTAAATCACGATTTTTTTGTGATTGTGATTAATTGCACAGCCCTAATCTCAGCGATATAATAATGTGTGTGTTTTGTGCAGATTTCTCGGACCGCATCAGTAAGGATCGGCGAGTGGGCTACGAGTCTGGAGACTATGAGCTCGTGAGTGAATCTCTCGTTTGTCATCGTGATTGGTTTAGTTTTATGCGTCTCTCAGCGATTGTCCTGATTTATCTGCTCCTGCAGTTAGCTGAAGGCTGCGGCGTGAAGGAAACTCCTCAGCAGAAATATCAGCGGCTGGTTAATGAGATTCACGAGCTCTGCCAGGATGTGGAGAAAATTCAGGTCAGAACTCAAACATTTACTTCCCACTTTTACATTCTGAACAATAACATTCAGTGCCGGAAAAAGTTCTCTGTCAGAAAGAAAATTTTACATTTGATTAGTAAATGTCCATTTAATATTAATAAACTTATTTTTAATATTCTATTGATATGTATGATTAATTTAATATTCATTAATTGTTTAAGAAATATATGTTTATTATTAAATGTCCATTCAATATTATTATACATTTGTTATGTTGTTTTATTGATATTTATGATTATTTTAATGTTAATTTATTATTTTAGAAAAATGATACTAATTAATGTACCGGGGTTCAGAAGGGAAAAAGAGCGTGTGAACACAAACTAGCTGAGAGGGTGGCAAGGGGGCACAATCGATCTTGGGTATGGTCCAGGCAATTGAATCAATATTTTGTTAATATTAATGATTATTTTAATATTATTTATAAACGATAAAAACACATTTATTATTAAATGTCCAATTAATATTAATATACATTTTTTTTCTGTTATTTTATTGATGTTTATGATTATTTTAATGTTAATTTATTATTATTTTTCAAATTACATTTATTATTAAATGTCCATTTAATGTTAATATACATTTGTTTTAATATTGTATTGATATTCATGATTATTTTTAATTATTTTCAAATACATTTATTTATTTATTTTAAATGGACATTTATTATTGATTTGACTTTAATATACATTTATTATATATTTTAATGTTTTTTTATTATTATTTGTTATTTATTATGCTATATTTCTTTTCTTATTTGTTGTAATTTTATTGATTTTATTATTGTTTTAATATACATTTGTCATTAAATTTCCATTTATATTAATAGCCCTTTATTATTTTATTACTTATTATTTGTTATTCACTATGTTATGTTATCTATATCATTTTTATTTTGTATTTATGTTGTTGTTGTTTTGTTTTTTTTAACTTGTTTTAAATTATAATTTTTTTTTACATTCAGTTGAGTACAAAATGATTTGAACTTCTGTAAAATTTATTGTCTTAAGGTCAATATTATTAGCCCCCTTCAGCAATATTAGTGTTGGATTGTCTCCAGAACAAACCACTGTTATACAATGACTTCCCTAATTACCCTAACTTTACCCTAATTACCCTAGTGAAGCCTTTAAATGTCACTTTAACCTGAATACTAGTGTCTTGAAGAATATCTAGACTAATATTATGTGCTGTCATCATGGTGAAGAGAACAGACATCAGTTGTTAGAAATGAGTTATTAAAACTATTATGATTAGAAATGTGAAACATAAATTGTGGATAGAATATAAAAGAATTAAAATTGTGTGTGTGTGTGTATGTGTGTGTGTGCAGACGAGCACTAAAGAGAGCGGCGCAGAGGAGCGTCTGACGCCGGTGGCTCTGGCTCAGCAGGCGGCGCAGCTCAAACAGCAGCTGGTTTCTGCACATCTGGACTCTCTGCTCGGACCTGATGCTCACATCAACCTCACTGACCCCGATGGAGCGCTCGCCAAGTCAGTATAGTCAGAGAGTATATTCACACAACACTAGGAGCCACAACTGCAGCCACACACATTAACCCTGGACATCACCACACAATAGAGCATCACTTTAGATATGCTGTAATCATCATAAACACTAATCGAATTAAGACATGTGGAGTATTCCTATTTTTGTTGCATTATTGAAGTGTAGCGCAGACATATAAACGCTGTAATCAAACTATTACCGTCATGTAGGACTTTTAGCTATGTTTTGCAACAGGATAGTCCAGATAGAAAAGGACCACAGACTAGTGTTTTCACGATACTGGAATTCGGTACTAATCGATCCTGAAATTTTAAAAACGTCCATTTCCCGTCCATTGATTCCCCATTGTGTTCCCGTGCTCAACAGAAATGACTGTGATTGGCCGTGAAGGTCATCAGATCACTGAACTCACCACTGTTCACTGAGTGTAACCACAGATACAGGGACACTGGAGTGTTTTAAAGCCACGATTCATCAGCAGATCGCTCATATGTCATCTTATAGACCAACCAGCTGATCGACGTGACTTTATAACGCTTTTGTATCCCTGTATCAGACACACACAACTCTGAGCGCACATACGTAGTGAACTCCTGGAGTACACACGTGTTTGTGTTTGTGTGAGTGTTAGTGTTTGTTGATGTGCACAAGCTTGTGTTTGTGTAAAACTAATTTCTAGCCCCGTGCAGATTGTCGAGGGTGGATCATTTGGCTGTGGCGAGCCCTGGTATAGTGACAGATTGATTAAGCCAAAGGAATGGTGTATAACTCTCATTTTTTTGATTCACAATCTTACTTTCTCTTTCTCAGATTTCACTCCCAGGAGCATGTGATGTCATGTACCTCACTTAGGACATAATTAGAGCTTTCCCTACCATAATATACCTAAAACACAGATTGCCATCAAACCCATCAATGGCAGGGAAAGAGTTAATAAAGCACATGATCTGTAATGCTCTATGATGTAATGAGGATAAGCTCCGCCTCCACACAAGATTGACACCCACTTCACTGCCTTCTTAGCTCTGTTAATATGCAAAACTGTCATGCAAATTCTGATGGTCATGCAGTCGGGCCCAGGGCTGTAAATGCAGCAGAACGTGATGCATCTGCTTATTTTTGTGATCTTTAACCATGGATGAATGTAAACATTTAGCAGTAGACCTGAAAGTTTGTGATCTGAAGGTGTGTATAAATGTGTGTTTGTGTTCAGGCGGTTGTTGACGCAGCTGGAGGTGGCACGCGGCGTCCGGAGCGGAGCTGGTGCGGATGGGAAAACCGCAGCACCCAAAGCCCCAGACGGAGTGATTCTCTATGAGCTCCACAGTCGGCCCGAGCAGGAGAAGTTCACTGAATCCGCAAAGGTACAGCTTATATTAGATGTAATAAATAATTGTAATAATTATAATAATTGTCTGTGGATGTATGTGGAAGGATTTTGAGGGTCTAGTAGCAAATAACTTAAAGGGCCATGAAAACCCCCAGTCTCAGCGGGGTGTTTTCACACCTACAGTCTGGAAAAGCTCAGGAAAGTGGGTGTGTCCAGCTCTGTTTGGGTGGGCGTGGCGGGGAGGGAAAGAGGGAAGGTTTTGCATAAAAATGGAAATTTCCATTTGTGCACGCGCTGAAAACAAACACACAGTAGCAGAGGAGAAAGACAGTGAGTGTGTTTACATTGACATCAGTCATCCAATTATTTGACAAACTCTTAATTTGTGGACTTGAACTGCAGTTTGGCACTTTCACTTTCATTCAGGAGCATTTCCTGCAGCCCCCCGTGACAAACCAGATGCAGGAGCTGCTGGAGGAGTGTTTTAATGGAGTGTTTGATACCGCACGCCGAATGGGATTCCTCATTAACTCAGATGCACTCAGTAGGCAGCGTCAGAAAGCCATGTGTGTACACTATCCTGACACAACATGCGGTGAAAATCCTCCACTGTGGTAATAGTTTGACTGCGGTGTTTCCATGTTTCCTCTCGGAGAGCAGCATCTACAGCGGATCTCTCAGTCTATAATACTGTAGTGATGTTCACCTGCTGTACACTCAGTAACTGAATCACTCTGACTGAGGTCTGTCTGTAAACACTGAAACAGTACTGCTGACCATACCAACTAACTTCACCATCTGAATAAACACACAAACACCACTGATCGCTCACTGACCACATCTGTAGAGCAGGACTATCATCATGAACTGGAGCCGCATCTGTTTTAAAAGGAGACAAGCAGCAGATCCGGATTCACCATTTCCAGATGCGGAAAGCTCTCGGGTAACACATGTTCCTTACAGACGCATTTCTGCCGCGTGCGCTGTAATCCACACGTGAGTCCAGCTGCGCTCTCAGAGTGGGAAATGAAGACAAAACACTGGTGACCTGTGTCTCCAAACAATTCTTCTTCTTCCACTTGTTTTGGTAACACAGCATGGTGTCTCTCTGCCGTCTGAAGATCGTAACAGGTAAAACAGTCCTGAAGCGATCCTGCATATTAATAAAGTTGCGCCGCGTACACAATAGTGCACGCTGATTGGTTTGAACCAAGTCTTACTCATGAATTAATGCTGCACACTCAGAGACGTCGCGATGCCCACGTCCACTCTCCCTGCTGGAATACACACAAGGATCTCATCAGCGTGATGCTGCTTCAAACATTCATTTCAAACTGGAAGAAAACAACCACAACCGCAAAAACAACCAATGTTCACTGTTTAGTGAGATATATGTGTCCTCATAGTGTTTATAGCAGCGCGGGACACAGATATGACTGTCAACAGCTCAACACATGTTTCGTGACCCTTTAGTACATCAAGTCAAGAACTTTATTTGCCGTATACTCCTGCCCTGTGAGGAATTCTTTGTGCAAAGTCAATAAGAGCAGCTTGTAAAACAATATACTCAAGAAATAAGCTACATATACAAAACATACAAATATACAAATACATTTCTGTATTGCCCTCGAGTCACTTTTCAGTAAGCATTAAGTCTGAATTCTTCCCTCTCCATTTATTAACCCTTATGTGCTGTTCAGATTGACTCCCCTTTCGGTATTTTGGTGCTGTTTTTGCCCCATTGACCTTCATTATAATCACATTAATTGATTGGAAAGCCATGACACAAAATAATCATGTATTCTTAAGTGTTTCTTGGTTTTCCCTGTTGGGAGGGAGAGGGAAAATTGACACAGCCTTAGGGCGCACTCACACTATGCTATCTGAACCGTGCTCAGGCCCGTTTCCTGGATCGTTTGAGAAGTGTGAGTGCTCTGAATCGGGCTCAGGCGTGGTTCAGTTGGCCGGCTCTGGCCCGGTTGGAAGAGGTTTGTCTGAGCGCGGTTCACTTGGGCTTTGGTACGCTTGCAGTGCGAGTGCAGAGCGCGCCTGAGCCCCAAACTGAAGAGGAGACGTGACTTTTGGTGACTGTTTGATATGGATTTCTGAATCATTCTTACTGTTTAATGAACACAAACTGTGGGAGATTATTGTGGACACAAACCCCTCACTGCACCACAGCTGGTCCTTCAGCAGACCTCCTCATTCCTGCAGCACGAGGACGTCATGAGTGTTTATGAGCGTCAGCAGTGGCTGATCTGTTCGGGGGAATATCTGACTGTGTCACTGCATATCAAACCACTCAAACCAGATAATGATAGAAAGAAATGTCCACTGTGCTGAGCGAGACGCTTCTCTGACACTAAACATCGCATCATCCATGACGGAAGCGGCTCAGGCCCCAATGTAATGTGAGTGCGGGCCGTCGGGGGAGACGGGAGGGTGGACAAGTGTGCTTTGGTCCAGTTAAAGGGAACTGTACATAGTGTGAATAAACCCTTAATTTACACAACAGACAAAGGAGTTAGAAAATGTGTGTGTTTGTGCGCAGGTGGCGGAGCTAGAGAGACGTCTGGCGGAGCTGGAGACGGCAGTGGGGTCTGGATCAGACAAACGGGTTAGTCAGAGACGCTACGATAAAATTTGACTAGATATTTTTCAAGATACTAGTATACAGCTTAAAGGTGCAGTATGTGAGTTCAACACCCAGTGGTTGAACTAGGTATTGCACTCCTGGATTAAAACAATTGCAAGCGCAGGTTGCCAGATTGAGGACAGGAGCGAGTGATTTAAACCGTGCTCTATATAAAAGCAGCAGCACCCGATAGAGGGAGTATTCTCCATATTAAAGGAGTTTTTGTCCTGAACAACACCTCAATATGTTAGGAACGGCTTCTGTTTCTCACAGCTCAACAACAGAAAACTGACAACGATCAGCTCAGGTACACCTTATGTGCTTTATTCAGTTTAAAATGCTAATAATGTGAGTCTGAATGTCATTTTACATGACATTTATTGCCATATACTGAAAGCAGAAGCAGATAGTTCACCTCAGATCTGGAAAATGTAATAAACCGCTTGAAATTTTACTTTAGAACTAAACACATATCAGTAATTCAGCATCTACATTTAATAATGTAAAAGAGGGTTAATGTGTATTAAATAGATTATAAACCTTACCATTTCATGAGTGAGTGCACTATTCTGTGCTTCTGAATGGCTGTATTTAAATCTCTGTCGTGTTTTGTCTGGTGCAAACAGCCAGATTGCTCATCACTGCGTATCTCGTCATGTAGCGTGTTGTAAGACACGGGGTTACAGTGTAACCTGCTCACCTAATGTTTACGCTCGTAATATTTATATCATTTGCTAATTAATAACCTCATGTGGCACTCTGAATCTGCGTCTCATTTCAGAGTCTGCTACTGTACACCGGAGGTCACATTTCGGTCATGGACACATGCTTTGAGAGCCTTTCTGAATGAACGAATGAATGAAATACGCTGTTTTCCACCATCTGGCAACCCGGGGTGCTGAAATATAATTGGCTAAACTGGCATTGGGTGGGTTAAAGAGACCAAAACAAATGCCCCGTTTACACTGCCAGTTAAATGTGACCCAATTCTGATGTTTTGCTCATATGTGACACAGATCTGATCTGTTCTAGGAGTGTGTAAACATGAATAAACCCATGCATTGGGATACTCAGAGATGAGTTTCAGGCCTCCTTCAAATGTGGAAATAAATCAGATGTAAATGGGAGATGTGACGATGCGACTCTCATGTAAACAGGCAGATGGGGTTATTGAGACGTTCCGTATTGTACGTCATTAAACTTGCGACAATGTGGTGCTTCTCCACGGTTTAATGACGTAGAAGGAAGAGCTTGTGTGGAGACGCCGACGTGGTAAACAACAACAACAACAACAACAACAACAACAAAGGAAACATGGTGAAGGAAAGTGGTCAGTGGTCATCAACAGAAGTGACCTGCCTTCTTGCCCTGTGGGGAGATGACACCATATATAAACCATAAGCGCAAACTGCAAAGACGACCCTTTCCCTCGTCCTCCGCCTCAGAATCATGTTAGGGTTGGGTGAACTTCACATATTTCACAGAGCTAAAAGCAAGACGATTTCTTCCATCGTGGCTAGTGTGGCGCAGATGCTAGAACCCGCCTTTACACATGCGTGACATTAAATTGTAAGGCAAGTGTAAACGCATAAATCAGATATGGGTCATCAAGACCTGACTGTGTAAACGGGGCCAAAGACAGCCGTTCCAGCACATAACACACATTAATAAGCAGAATATCTGACATCAGTATTGTTTTTCAGATAAACAAGAATGTTTAGGATGTTTCTGAAATATCTGCTAACATATGATGGTGTTTATATGCTTTAGAAGAGTCAAAATCTCACATACAGCACCTTTAAAGTGACATTTATAGGCTTAACTAGGTTCATTGGGGGAATTAGGCAAGTCATTGGAAAACAGTGGTTTGTTCTGTAGACAATTGACATAATGATTTCTCAAAGGGAACTAATAATATGTACGCAAATCCAAATAGAACCGCTTGTTTAACACACAAAGCTAAAACCGGTCTCTCATGTAATATATCCACTAAAAGACAAAGAAAATATGAAGTATTTACACACATTTACTTAAGTCAATAACCTGATTGAATGATGAATGATTTATCGATGCACAAATATCTCAGGAAATGTTAGTTTGTGACTTTTTATTTAACTATTTAGTCGATTTTGTCTTTAGCTTCAGTAATGTTTTTGTTTTTTAAAGTAAGATTTCATTCTGACTGTGCGTGCATGTCTGTCTGCATGTGTGTGTGTGTGTGTTTTCAGGGGCCGCTCAGCTCCGGGGTTCAGGGCTCCAGTCTGACGGTAAACACACTGATCAGCATCTCCACTGATGGACACGTTTATTAATATTACATTATGTTATACTACCATTATAATGTAAAAGAGCTTCACATGCCCACGAGCTGCATTGCAGCCAACGAAACACACAACAAAACCCAACACACATTTGTAAGTGAGGTGAGATCTGCTGTGATGGTCGGGATAATATGCAGCGTCGCTCTGTGTCTACAGGAGACTCTGGAGCTGCTGCAGGCGCGGGTCAGTGCTCTGGACGCCGCTACACTGGACCAGGTGGAGGCCAGACTACAGGTGAAACACACACACACACACATCTCTAATGAGGAACTGAACACTTCAGCAGGTTACAGATTAGTCTTGTAACACTCTATGGTTTTGTTTTCTGCCTGCTTTCAGAGTGTTTTGGGGAAGATGAATGAAATCGCCAAACACAAGGCAGCGATGGAGGACGCAGAGACTCAGAGTAAAGTAAGTGTGGAGTCTAGAGGAACATGATTAAGATTATGTGTTTCTCTGTAGAGCTGTGCAATTAATCAAAATCCAATAGCCTGTGATTATGAAAAAACTAGGGCTGTCAATTGATTAAAAAAATTAACTAATTAATCACACTTTTGTTTGTGATTAATCATGAAAAGCCGTATTTATTACAGAAATAAAAACACAGGCATGTTAATGCCATTTGAATTTTAAAACAATCAATGCCAATAACAAACTAAAATTATTTCCATGTTGGATTCTAAGTGAACTACAAAACAATCCAAAATACAGGCATTGCAGATATGGAAATTGGAAGAAAAAATAATAATAATAAAGTATTGAATACAAGCAATTGTATTCATTGTAAAGTTGTTTTGCGAGTTGAGAACATTAATTATAAAGTAGAAACAATTTTGCTTAGTCCTCCTTAGCATTTTGGTAGTTGCTAAGACAGCCCAGTCTGTTGACCTAAGAGTGAGAAGAGTCTCTCACAAGCAGAATCACCGAATCTGCATGTGAATTTCAGTGCTTAATTTCTGTGCCACTGGTGCTGTGACAAGGACCCAAGAACCAAGGGGAACATCAAAGTCACGTACCAAAGACTATAGGCTAGACTTCTTACATGGACTTTGGTCACACCATCTCTAAACATTAAATTCTAAACTGGTTTGAGCGACTGTCTGCGATGTTAGGCGTTTGATCTTGTTAGGATATCCACACACACACAAACACTCTCTCTTACACACACACACACACACACACACACACACACACACACACACAAACACAGACAGAAAGACAACGCGGGCAGTACAGCGAGCTCACACGGTATAAGCAACTCCCTTCAGAGTCATCAACGCGCACGGATGCGTTCATCATCGCGCCGCCCTCAACCTGAAAGTGAAAAAGAAAGTGACCGGTTCGCGGATGAACGTGCGGACCGGGAGGGAGGGAGTAGGTGTCGCGGATTAAGCTGGATTTATACTTTCGCCTGGCGCCGCATCGCGCGCCTCCGCTGAGAGCGCGCGCACCTCGAGGCTATACTCGCCGAGGGAGGGGGGGTTTGCTCACTATTCTGTCGGCCGCCTAGGTCGCCTCTGTGGACGCGTCGGCCCTGAACACACATCGGCCACAACAGGAAATAAGAAAAAACTGCCACTGCGTTAAATGTGTTCATTTTTTTTAACGCGTTCAATATTTCAAAGTAATCGGCGTGCGTTAACGCACTAATTTTGACAGCCCTAGAAAAAACATGAACATTATTGTGTCATATCCCTTCCACTTCAAGTAGTCTACATTCATCCCTCTGCAAAGCTCAGTCTCAGTGTAATGTGACTTTTGCAGCATGTTGATTGATTTATTGTGTGATTGTGAAGTGTTTTTCCCCCCAAAATGATCCTTACCGCTGAAATAAATTAACACACAAGTAATATTAAGTGAGGTTTATTTATAAACTAATCTGGAGAGGATCGGGTGTTTATGATTGATCGCAGCTGGTCCCGCATTATTCAATTTATGATTCACCAATCAGACGATTCCTAAGCCACTATAAACACCCTAAGCTCCACATCACAGCCATCTTCATTTTGAAGAATCCCCCCCCCCCGTTCCACCTCTACTCCTCCTCCTTTACTAGATTGGGGCACGGTGGCCCAGTGGTTAGCACTGTTGCCTCACCGCAAGAACATCACTGGTTCTAGTCCTTACCAAGCCAGCTGACGTTTCTGTGCGGAGTTTAGGCAAGGCTCCATAGACATGCTCCTAGTCAGTAGTTATCTCTGAAGAGCGATCACTATCTGTTCATCAGCTACTACAGCAGGGGAGTTCTCCAGATCTACCTGAGCTCAAACTCCCCTCTCGCCCTGCAAACGGGAGGGAGCCCCGGGCTCGAGGATCTTATGAGCTCAGGGCTCTCTCCCGGGACAGCATGCCAAACATGCTTTATAATCAATCATCTGCTCAGTGTGAACTCTTTAAAATAACATTACAACAGAAATAGATATTAAAAATATAGTAAAGCAAATGTGAATAAAATAAAAATAATTAAAAACATCAAATTAAAAATAAACTTTACAGTATTGTGTACATTTACAATTATAACTAATAATAATAATAATAATAATAACTAGGGTTGGGTACTGAAACTCTGTGCCATTGTGGCACAGGTACCTATGTAACCGTTATAGACCGGACCGAATCAGCATCTGTATTTCAGTGCCTAATTTCGGTGCCACTGGTGCTGCAACGAGGACTTAAGAAGCATCAAGGTGTGCATCAAAGGCACACATAGGTGCGCGTTGTGTCACACCATCTCTGAACCTTTAATTCTAAACAACTTTGAGAGTTACGGACACCATCTGCGATGTCTGTTTGCTCTTGTTGCTTTTGAAAAGCACGCAAGTAGACAACGAGTTCAGGACAGCGCACCCGGTAAGCGACTGCCTTCAGAGTCATCAACACGCATGTTCACGTTCATCAGATCTGCTTAAACTAAGCGTTCTGAAGTATGGCTGTATTTACAAGCAAGTATTCTGACACAGCAAAGTGAAGCAGATGCTTTACAAAAGTTGCACGTAACGCCTGTTTCCCGATGTCCAGCAGCAGCGTAACAGCTCGTTAACTCATGCTCGTGTAAATGATGAGACGGACTAAAGTAATCACTGCATGCTCTTCTACTTATGTTCGTGTTGTCAGGTTCAGTGCAAACAGCTCCCGGGTGGAAGAACTCGAGTGAACATAAAACAAAGATAAATAAAAAGATGAATTCCTCTGCTTCAACTGCACAGCACACAGCGAGCTCACATCATCCAGCATGCGTGTCGAACTACACTTCCCACAATACACTTCGTTATGGACTACAATTCCCATAAACAGCAGTCTTAAATCTATTTCCCCTCTCCTGCAACACTAGTGTGCAACTTCAGCAAAACTGATACTAAAGTTGCTTTACATTTGGTTTTGTAGTTCGGCCTAAATAAATATTTGTTGCAGTTTTTAATCGTTTAAGTTCATTTGATTGACCGTAAATAAATCAGCTGATATTATCACTGCATTTATTGGGTAAAATTGCTACTTTTTAGTGTCATTCAATGTGTTTGGGTCATTATTAAAGCACTTTAATTAAACGTGAACAGCGTGGCAAAAATAGGCCCAGCACCGAAACTATCGCGCCACTGCTGCTTCAGCGACACTCACGCCTCGCTCTGACACGCTGCTTCTGCGACACTTGCGCCTCACGCTTTAGTCTGTTAACATGGACGCCGAAAAACACACGCTGCTCACACTCTACTTGCGCTTGAAACAGGCTTATGGGGGGAAACACATCAAGCTTAATGAAACATTTGAGGGCTCATAGAATCAACTTTAGAGGCAGAGCATATTCCCTGATGATGATGAAGCCTTTCCACAGGTTAGCAGTAACCTGTAATGTTAATTGCAAAATGCAAATCTTGCCTTCATGCTAACAAACAAGTGATCAAAAGAAATATATTAATGCAATTCAATTTAAAAGTGTAAAATATGAACTGGTGTTTGCTTTAAACCAATTATATTGTTCAACTAAAATGATAAAAAAATATTTTGCCAAATAAAAGATTTTTATAGAGTCATACATCATCATTTTGTGGCTCAAAGGTTTCGGTTCAGGCACCGGTATCGTTTTAAAAGTATCGATTTAGCACCAGTATCGAAATAACCCCAAACGATACCCAACCCTAATAATAACAAGTGAAAATAATAAATAAACGCCTAAATGATAATACAAATCAATGATCTGACATGTTTATAGTGGTCTTTTACATAAACATGCAACCTAACAATATTGGTGATCACATTTAAACCGGCTTGCATAGATTTCTTTATGTAAATCTGTTAAACATGATTACAATTTTGACCAGATTTGCATGTGTGTTTGTGTGTGTGTTTGTGTGTGTGTGCGTGTGCGTGTGCGTGTGCGTGTGCGTGTGCGTGTGCGTGTGCGTGTGCGTGTGCGTGTGTGTGTGTGTGTGCAGGTCTCTCAGCTGTATGATGTGGTGCAGAAGTGGGATGCGATGGCCACTTCTCTCCCGCAGGTGGTGCAGAGACTCACTGCTGTCCGAGAGCTGCATGAACAGGGTAACACTGTGTTTACATCATCATTACTGCATCATACACCTCAGTACTACAGGGGCTGGGGGTCAAATACTTTAGTAATCTTAGAAAAAAATCTGAAATATGGGTATAATAACATAAAATATAGTTTGCAAGATCGCCTGATTCGCTGTTATTTGCTTGATTGCTTAATTAATAGGCCTAATATTAATTATTGATACATAAAAATCTTACTTTATTTAGCTTTGTGTAGTTCTGTTTACCCATTTATTGTATTTTATATTGTTATTAATAATAATTTCGTAATTGTTTTAATAATGATGATGATGATTATTATTATTATTATTATCATCATCATTCATTCATTCATTCATTTTCTTTTTGGCTTAGTCCCTTTATTAATCAGGGGTCACCACAGCCGAATGAACCGCCAACTTATCCAGCATTTGTTTTATGCAGCGAATGCCCCTCCAGCTGCAACCCATCTCTGGGAAACACCCATACACACTCATTCACACTCATA
>CAIGQQ010032393.1:63956-75116 GCA_903798035.1 Danio albolineatus
ACTACTGTGAAAATCATGCAGTCTCGGCATTAATAAGCGTGGGAACCCTGGGTGGAATGATCTTCCCATTCCCGCATGGACTGCTGCTTCACTATCATTCATAATCAAACTTTTAATTCCAAGCTCCCTCACCTGCAGGAAGGAGGTGTAGATGGTGTCCATGAAGGATCCGTACGGGTCAAACAGCCCCGACGCCTCTCTCTGCTGCGCTGAAGACAGGGAATCGTGGGGAATCTGCGGTGGAGTGGCGGCGTCCTGTGGCGGAGGAGTTTCATGCAGCGCCACAGGCTTTTCTCCCATGAGCGCCGGCGCCATCGTCAGCTGAGGAGGAGAAACACAACAACAAACACTCGTTATGATGACAGAAGGCTGGTTTATACTCGACGTATCCGCTAGTTTGTGCGGTGAATGTGACGTCATCGGCGTGTTGGCGGATGTTCGCTTTGGGTGTATGATACATGATATCAGCTGGTGGAGCATACAACTTTATGTAAATTTGTTCATGGCTCCACATTCAAACATGCTCGATTTGGAGCACACTAAGGCCAAGCTGGGGGATTTTACACATGCAACACCTTTATAAATCCAACATAACTGCCTGATGTGAAGCCATTTAGGCTTTCTTTGAAGCTTTGAGGAAAAACCTCAATTTTACTTATTAATATACTTATTTATATAATTACTTTATATAATTATAATTATTATATTAATTTACTTATTAATATACTTATTTTCCAGGGAACTGTACTGTACTACTCAGTGGAAACGGGCCATTAGATCTGTGTAATTAACGGTGTAGAAGCGATCAGGTGTGTGCTGTACCTGCAGGCAGGCGAGCGGGTTGAGAGTTGTCTGATTCTGTGTCAGCGGGACGCCCTGCGGCAGAAGAAGAGGTCCTGCTCCCAGTAAACCATGAAGACTGTTGATGTTCCCCAGAGCTGCCAGGTCACCTGAAAACACACACACACACACACACACACACACACATTAAATATAAGAATCACCAATATACTGCGTAGGCACGAGTCGATAACCGGTTTCTGGGTTTAATACAGTTTTTAAAAAGCTAAATTTATTTTTTACTTCACTCAGACCTACAGTTTTAAGGTCGATGTTATTAGCCCTATTATTAGCCCCTTCAGCAATATTAGTGTTGGATTGTCTCCAGAACAAACCACTGTTATACAATGACTTTCCTAATTACCCTAACTTTACCCTAATTACCCTAATTAGCCTTTAAATGTTACTTTAAGCTGAATACTAGTGTCCCGAAGAATTTCTAGTCTACTATGTGCTGTCATCATGGACAAAAGAAATCAGTGATTAGAAATGAGTTATTAACACTGTTATGATTAGAAATGTGTTGGACGTTATACAGAAATTAGGGAAAAAATATACAGACAGGCTCATAATTCTGACCTCAGCTGTGTGTGTATTTGTGTGTGTTTATATGCAGAAACCGGGTAACAGTCATCCAGAGAGCAGCGTGGATCTGAGAGGAGCTCAGCTTCAGTGGGCCAATGATCTGTCCAGCAAGAAAAACGTCTTTAAGGTGATCGAGAAATGAGACTTCAGATTAGCTCATATGTGGGATACTGTACATCCAGCCGGAGGTTATCACCAAATAAACCTGCAGCTGAAGGCAATAACAACCAGCTGGATGTACATTATCATTATTATATAGGGATGCCAAGTGTTTGGGAGTTAACCCTTTAAGACCTGCCATAGAACAATTCCGTCAGGGTATATCTTAGTATTTTTACATGCTGTGATGTCATTTTTTTGAGTATTTTCAAATGCCATATATCAATAAAATCCTTACATCCCCAACTTTAAGTTTATGTATGTCATAAATCCATATTAACTAGTTAAATAGCTTAAAAGTGCAATAAAACACAAAAAAATTGAAAAATCGCTTAGTTTTTAATTTTAGTTTTTACTATATACAAAAATAACACAAATGTAAACCTCAAACTTGTCAATGTAAAAAACATGCACAAAACCCTTTGAGACTATATAAAACTGATTTGGACTAATTACATCAATTCGTTTGTGAGATACACTTATTTTTATAAACAGTGTAGACAGAACAATTCGATTGATGAACAAAAAAATCTCTACAAATTACCACAAATCGGTGAGGGGTTCTGAGGGCTTCAGTGTTCAAAACGACATCAATGTAAGTAAAATAATAAGCACGATTCAGCAATACAGCAAAAAATGTAAGTTTAAAGGTATAAAAGTTTGATATTTTAGGCATAAAAGTGAAACGATAAGAGTAAATAGCGCGTCATACTATCGGGATTATTCTGTGTTGTTTATATTCATACTCAAAGCAAAGCAGTGTTTATGAGCATATAATACTCAAAAGCAAAGCATTTATAAAGAATATACTAGCATGTCTTGGAATGGATCTAATCCTTCACAAAAGTCAGCTTCGTCTTTACAGGTAATAGAATCTTGAGCAGATGATGAGTCGGAGAATTCCTTGTTTGACGCGAGTTATAACTCCAAAACATCGGACTATTTTTTTGTTTGTTGTGCGGTCACGACTCCATGCCAGTGTGTGTATGTGTGTGTGTGTGTCTGATATTGTGCCTGTATGTGTAAATGTGGATGTGTGTGTGTGTTGTGTGCATGTGTGTGTGAAAGAAATTATGATGTTCCGACACGGATAAAGTGAAACCGATACGAGAAGAGCGCACGCACATACATAGTAAAGCGCATGCATATTAAGTATATCAAACAGCGCGCTGAGTGACATCACCACGTGAGACAACCTGATAGGTTCACAGTGAACACGAGGTAATTACGTCACATGCATAGCAACCAATAACAACCTTTATAAAACACATTTGCAAACGCGTGCTATGTAATAAAGTGTTTTTTTGTTGTAAACATTTGAGGCTATTTGTGTAAACTCATTAAAGAATGAAAACATTGCAACAGGAGACTGTTTTGGGCTTGATCTGAAAGTATAACGTCTCTGATTTCATATGCAAAAAAAAATATTGCTCTACCTAAATGCTTTCAGTTTTTCCCGCCGGTCTTAGGGGTTAACCCGAGTGGGGGCGAAACACGTTGCCGGGCTGGCGAGGAAAGAGTCTGCCTGCTGCTGACTCCCAGCATGGGGAGGACCAGGGGACGTGGGGATCACCACCACATGGGAAAGAGCTGGGAGGAGCCATCCCAGGAAGACGGGGGAGTCACCGCAATTCGTCATGACGCCAAAGCCTGCATCCATCCACCGAAGCGGGAGCAGAGCAGGAGACCAGAAATGCCTCTAGCCAGCCAGGAGAACCGCCGCCGGACCCCAGAAGATTTCATGGATTCCTCCGCAGGGCTCCCAACAGGTCGTCGCATCTCTGAGCTGGTTGAGGACCGAGTGACAGCGTGTCAGGAGAAACAAACCCCCGGCCTGTGATTGGAGATGGGGGTATGGCATGGCCAAAAGCGGTGGGAATAAAACGAGGCCCAGATGAGAAACACCTGTGGTGTACACCCACGGAATCCCACAGAAGGAGCTCTGCACTAGGGCTGTGCGATAATACGATATTTGATCATGAACGATTAAAATTACTGCATGATCCACTTTTTCAGAAGAATCGTTGTATCGCCATACAGTATATAGTGCAGTGCTTCCGCGACATTCATTCTTCCATGACAGGGCGCCACACCACATTTCATCCCTCCACGGCTATTACTGCTTCTCATTCAACACATTCAGTCATCTGTCGTTGTTGTATTAAAGGGCCACGAAACCCCCCTGGCTAGGCTGGGTGTTTTCACACCTACAGTCTGGAAGAGCTCAGGAAAGTGGGTGTGTCCAGCTCTGTTTAGGTGGGAGTGTCAGGGGAGGGAATAAGGGAAGGTTTTGCATAAAGATGGGAGTTTCCATTTGTGCACGCGCTCATTTTCAAAAAAAAGACGCACACACACACACAGGCGCAGGGCGAGAAATAAGGGACTGTGAAGTGACATCAGTAATCTAATTATTAGCCAAATTATTAATTTGTTGACTTTAGCGGCAGTTTGGTGCTTATACTTTAATCCAGGAACATTTCCTGCATGTCCCCCGTGACAAACTAGATGTGAGAAACTATTGAGAGTGTTGTTTTAATGGACTGTTTGATACCGCGCGGCGTAAGGCAGAAATAAAATCCCTCCGCAGACTATCCTGTCACAAAATGCGGCGAAAACTCTACACAAAAGTAATAGTTTGACTGCAGTGTTTACACTCGGAGAGCAGAATGTACAGCGGATCTTTCAGTCTTTAATATTGTACGGACATTAACCTGCTGTAAACTCAATAACAGTTCATCATTTTGACAAAGGTCTGTCTTTAAACACTGACAGAGTTACGAACTCTACGAACTACTAACTAACTACGAACTGAATAAACAAACAAAGAGCACTGATGGCTTACCAAATCTCTAAACAATCCACATTAACTGGAGCAGCGTCTGTTTTATAAGGAGACGAGCGGCAAAACCATTTCCAGATGCGGAAAGCTCTCGGGTGAAGAAATAGTTCCTTACAGACACATTTCTGCTGCGCGCGCGTGTCCAGCTCCGCTCTCATAGCAGAAATGAAGACTAAACCTTCTCTACCATGGCTACAGCTGCAGCACATAAATACAACACTGGCGACCTGCGTCTCCTTCCACTTGTTTTGGAAACACAACGTGGCTTCTCTGCCGTCTCACTGCAACACATACACACACACAGTCTTCGAAGCTCTCGTGCATATTAATGAGTTGCACCGCAAACCCAGCAGAGCGCGCTGATTGGCTTGAACAAAGGCTATGTCATGAATTAATGCTGCACGCTCACTGACGTCAATTGGTTCGCTTCCGGGACAGACCTCCAGTCACCACGCGGGAGAATACGCATGGCTCTCATAGGCGTGAAGCAGACTCAAAAATTCGTTTCAAACCGGAAGAACGAATTTGCTGGAAATAACGCAAAAACAACCAATTTTCACTTTTTAGTCAATTATATGTGTCATAATAGTGTTTATAGCAGTGTGGGACTCATATATGACTGTCAACAGCTCAAAAAATGTGTTTTGGTGTTTCGTGGCCCTTTAATAGCGGGTTATAATCGCACCAAAACATATTAAAAGGTGAGTGAATTATAACAGCGGGAACTTTTCTGTAACCGTAGTAGTGCTGTGCATCATTTGTTTAACCCTTTAAGGTTACATGCTGACTGACAGACGGGCTGACAGGGCTGCGTGAGGCCAGCATACAGGCGCAGCTTTCAGTTATGATGAACAGTTTCCATAAATATACTTTATAAATAAAGGTCTGTGGTTCTGCATACAGTGACTTTCTCCTGCTGGAGTTTAAAGCTGCTTCACTTTACTTCAGGACGCATTAATGCCGCTCTGTAGGTCTATTGGAGACATTCGTAAATATTCCTAGCAAATCTTAGAAATGTTGGAGACATACGCGTTACATAAACGCACTAAATCGCACTTCAGTTGCGTTTATTTGAGGGCGCGCAAGAAGTTGTGTGCAGGAACAGAGGAAATTGGCATGCAAGCAAAGAGATACGCATTCTCGTATTACATAAATGCGATCTCGCCTGGTAATACTGCGCTCACGACATCTGTCACTGAAATAACGCCATAGGTAGTTGGCATGAAGAGAATCCCAAATGAGGGGCCAGAGATGACTTGCAATATAAGTGATGATGACACAACAGCAATATAAGAGCCCATATGCTGTTTTTTGCTCCTGAAGACACCCACGTTGGCTTTTTCATTATTAAAATGTTAATATGTTGTATTTTGAAACTACATTACATCACTGCGGTGTACACTGTGGCTTTTTTTAACAAACACATTCAAATGTTGTATTTCAAAGCACAACAAAATCAGTGCATTGCTCAAGTAGGCTTCTTCTACAAACACATTCATATGTTGTTTTGAACTGCGTAACAATTAGGGATGCAAGGGTTAGAGATTTTGGTTGTATAATTATATAGTCTGAAGAATAATCATGGTTTCACGGTTATCATGATTATTATGCATTTATTAAATTCAAAACACTACTAGTTTTTTTAACTTTGTAAAAAAAAAAAAAAAGTCATTTGCATTGTTGAAGGTGTTGCTGAGGATCTATGTATAATAATCTGATTTGAACCAAGATTTGTTAAATGTTGATTTTGATGGTACAGTAATTGTAATGCAAGTCTTGTTGAATGTTCTTCTTTGCAGAATAGCACTTGCATTAAATCTTCACTTGATTAAAATATTCTTAAACATACATGGTAAGAGTATATTCTTATATGGGGACATTAGTTCGGTTATATTGTACCTTTGTAATTTGCAAAATAGTCTTTAAAAAAATCAACTTAAAAAAAAAAAAAAAAAAAAAAAAAAGAAACGGGATCAAAATCATGAATCGTGATTTCTCCAGAAAAAATCGTGACATGATATTTTTTCTATATCGCCCACCCCTACTCTGCTTTTTGTAGAGCGAGTAGTTTAACCATTTTCTGCCTAGTCATTTCCCCCATAGGCGACTGAATCGGAAGTTCTGAAACAATCGCAAAAACGAGCGACTTCAGCATTAAATAATAAGGTCAGTACCTCACAAATGAAGAGATCTGACCAGATACTCAGTCTGCTGATGGTCACCGAGTCAGCAGCTGTGTGTTATTACACACATACGTCAGCATACTGTTTACATTTATGGCTTACTCATGTTAACACAGACCTTGCAAGATATTATTATTCATTTATATATTTACTCTCCTTCCATAATATAAAGGCTGCGTGGCTACAGGACCTTCCTAAACCAGCGATGCAGGAACATCCTGTAGTCTCCACTGATCCCTGCTTACTAAGTAGCCCCACACTGAGTGGCCTGGACTGCTGGACTGGTTGGGGTGCACATTTGCCCTTAATAAGACGAAATCCCCCTCACTGTGTATTAGAACACCACCAAATTTCCCACTATGTATATATTAGTAGGCCTCGGTACTTTTATAAGTCTTCATAAACGCTGCATCTACTCCTCGTGACAGGACAAAGTGATTAAAAATATCCCTGTAAGTTACCTCTGGCTCGTCTACACACATTAACGGTAACGATGGATGGGGCAATATGAGACCATCAGATCGCTGCAGGGAGGTTTCACCGTACCCCCAGCTCAAAACATTTACTGATCTAGCATTATATGCCATTTTTCTAAAATTACAGCTAACTGTACACTATGTAATGACTTTCCTAATCAGTCATCTGATGTACGGTATCAGCGTACCGGAAGGTGGATGACAAAATGCGGAAGAGCGAAGTATTAAAAGTGGGCGGAGCGGAATAAGGTCAATATAAGGAGGAACAATGACAGAGGAGGACGAGAGAGGACCGGGCCTGGACATATTGTTTTACTTTTGCTTTCAGTTTGTTTGTTTTATTTACTCATTAAAAATGATTTAAAAGTTCGTCGGTTCTCCGCCACCTCCTTCCTGGCGGCCGTTGAAATCATTACAGACATTATAAGACTTTAAGACACTGCAGACACCCTGAATAAATGTATCTGAAATATAAATATAATGCAATGTGAATGCTCTGTTGGCATCTGCACATCCACACGAGCGCCACAGACACAGTAAAGCGCTCTGCATCAGCAGTTTCGCACTCAGACCATGTCTCAGATGCAACTTTATTTTAGAAAAAACCTCTCCTGGACTCCGTCAGTCAGTGTGAATGAGTCTGCTGAGTCGGCGGAGATGTCAGCGCGAGTTCAACATCGCCCAGAGCAGACCGTCGGTTCAACCCTACCGTAATGACAGCAGGCAGGACCACGGAGTTCAAGTGCAGACAATAAACCCTCACTGAGGGAAAACTGCACAACTGTGGTGAATCTCAGCGCTGTGGACATGGAGGAACAGCAGAGAATCAACTAGAAGGAAACCAGCAACGCTTGCTCTTTCTGCATCACATCGACTCACATGTCATTTTATATTGTATATGTCATATTTTTGGTGTTTATTTTCCAACACATTTCTAAACATACTAGTATTCAGCTTACAGTGACATTTAAAGGCTTCACTAGGGTAATTAGGGTAAAGTTAGGGTAACTAGGCGAGTCATTGTATAACAGTGGTTTGTTCTGGAGACAATCCAACACTAATATTGCTGAAGGGGGCTAATAATATTGACCTTAAAATGGTTTAAAACAATTGAAAACTGCTTTTATTCTAGCCGAAATAAATCAAATAAGACTTTCTCCAGAAGAAAAAATATTAGAGGAAATACTGAATCTGAGAAACATCATTTGGGAGAAGAAATTGACAGAATGGGTAATAATAATAAATGTATGAGCAGTTCCAGCGTTATGGTTGTGACATTTGCAGTAAAAACTCAAAACATAAACGCACAGATAAGGTATATGTTTACATTATATGCAATTATCTGTTTACATTTTCCAAAACAAATATACACAGAATTATGGGATTCAAAAAATATCAAACTGAAAACAATTTTTATACTTTTAATGAGGAAAATAAACATGAGTTATGGATGTGATGAAGAAAGTCTGCGAGTTTACAGTATACAACATACTTTGTAGAAATTCTGTGGATTAAACTGGACAATCCAAAAGAAATAATGATAATTACAAGGATAATTATCGGCTCTCTGTAGAACAAACATGGTTGGTTTTATTTTAGCTTACATTTTTACATTTATGAGGGTAAAGCTTTGTTATGGATGTGACACTTTTCTGTTATGGATGTGAAGGATGTGAAATTTCCACTTGTGAGATTTTGGTAAATCACATATAATAGTTTGAAAACATTGACCGAGACATGTTTGAGTATTTGTACAGCACTGTAAAATACAAGGATACACAAAAAAAAATTAGAAGGGTTTCGCTATTTATGATGACAACTTAATTTTTTCATGGCAAGGTTGACATCTGCATGGAATTGCTCATATATATATATAAATGTAATGTAAATGGATAATTTCCAGAACAAAACCAGCAAATAAAAGTTACAGTGACTGACGTCCGCCACACAATCTCAGTTTTCCCAGAACATGACATTACCAAGCGGTTATAGTGGGGGGAAAAAGCATCAAATTGAATCAGTTTAATTTATTTGTATAGTTTATACCTAAATTGTTATAGCTTTGGTTTATTTTATATTGTTTTTTTATTTAATGTGATTTTATTATATACAATATTTGTAATTCTTTAAATGATTTCAAAATAGTTTAGGCCATTTTACCTAGATATGACATTGTTGTTTTGAGCTTCCAAAGTGGACACGTAACATGTAAAGTTAAGTCTTTCTGTTGTATTCATATTTTGTATTATCTCCAAAATAAAGAAAGAAAGCCCAGGCGCTTGCGGCATCAAGAGCTGTACACACATTCATTCAAACGTGCCTGTAGATGCACAAACACACCTTTTATTCTGCGTTCACACCAGACATGGAAGATGCGCCAAGCGCGAGTGATTTACATGTTAAGTCAATGCAAAGGCGCGAATAGGCATCCTGCGGTGCGATATGCGTGAATGACGCGAATTGCGTGAAAGGCGCAGCGCAAATGGCGCAGCGCGTATTGAGCGTTTTGCGCATCTGACGCACTTAACGCGAATCGCTCCAGTTTGAAAATCTGAACTTCAGCGAACATTCGCACCGCGTTAACCAATCAGGAGCTTGCTCTTGTAGGGGTGTGATTATGACGTAACGCCTGTTGTTGGTATCCCGGGAGAAAATCCTCCTGCCGACACTGACAACAGTTCATCAAACTGGGCTCGGCTCAGTCAGAAGCACCGCTGAAAGCTTCCATCATCCAGGTTCAGTTTCTGGAGGAGTTTATGAACTCATAGAGCTCTGTGCACCTCTGAAAGAATCTAGTGGACTCAGATACAGCTCCAAACGAATCAATGCTGTTTTTCAGCCTTAATAAAGCACATAAACACAGTTATTCTCTCTATAAAACCCCTGTTAGCCATTTAGCAATAAAGCTACAGTCACCAAGCCATAGACAGAAGCCCTGCCCATCATGCGAATCCACGTCTGTTCTCAAGTCAATTTGACGCGCGAATGAAGCGGATTTGTACACGCAAACGAAGCGAGTAAACTCAAATGTTCACGTGTCTATTTACGCGCGAATAGCACGATTTCCCTGCACTTGCCGCGTCTGGTGTGAACACAGCATTAAACTTGACAGCATGAACTCTTGACTGTTTCTGGCTGCTGTGTCTTTAATATGGTGTAAAGGTTATTATGCGTTATTGAAACATCAAGGAGGACGCGGCAAAGAAAAAACACTTATTAAATTAAAGCTACTTTATTATTTTATGCAACACACTTACATTTAAACTGACCAGCTATATGTTTTTATTTTATTTTATTTATTTATTTTGGTGCGTGTACTCGTGTGCGATCGGAAAACTAGTGTAATGGCGGCATGCCATGTTTACCAGACTCGGGCAAACTCTCGGGCAAAGTCTCTATTTCCACTCTGCCCCGAAGGCCCAGCTGGCCCTCTTTGGCCAATGGTATTCGTCGGGCCGAAAAAGGCCGGCCGCTGGCTCAGAGGAATCCCCGCTTTGGCCTGATCAGGCCGCGGAAGTGACAGTGAAAACACGATTGGGCCTGGCTCACCCTGGCACGCTTGCTTTAGGCGCGATAGTGGAAACGCGGCTATTACCTGTGTGCTATTTTCAGCTCAAACTAAAACACACACACTCTAGAGACATCTGAGAATTATTTTACACCTTGTAAAAGAGGGAACATAATAAGTCCGATTTAAAGATGAATGCTCTTACCCAGAACCCCCGGGGCGAGCAGCGGCGACAGAAAGTGATGCGTCTGGCTGTTCTTGTCCTGCTCCGCCAGCGGGTCACACACTTCTGGCCCCGCAGACACCAGAGGGCCGCAGGACACCGAGGTAGAAACAAGAGCAGGGCTGGACAGAGTCCCCTAAAGCCACACACACATTACACATTACTGCACAAACATAACAATACACACTAACCTACCTGCCTCATTAGCAGACAGCGCTCTAAGCTAGAGTTAAACAGCAGATGGCGCTCTAGGCTAGTGTTTAACAGCAGATGGCCCTCTAGGCTAGTGTTTAACAGCAGACGGCGCGCTAGGCTAGTGTTTAACAGTAGACGGCGCTCTAGGCTAG
>CAIGQQ010032393.1:75126-85302 GCA_903798035.1 Danio albolineatus
TGTTCAAACTGACTCCCCTTTGGTTATGTCTGTGGCTGTTTTTGCCCCACTGACTTCCATTAATTTTTTTACGCAAAGCCGTGCCAACATATAATCATGCATTTTTGATTATTGCTATTTTACATTGTTGGGAAGAGGTAAAATGTGTAATTATTACTGTTGATCACCAGTTGGCAGCATTAAACCTTTAGATCGGCCTGTGCTGAAGAGTTTTTGTTATTTATATGGAGTTCTATGGAGTAAAATACAGGTTATAGTGTGTGTGTGTGTGTGTGTAGAAATACACTTACAGTGTTCTGAGAGCTGAGCATCTTACTTTAATTTTCTCATACATATTAAGAGAAGTGTGCTTTGGTCTCTCTCTCTCCCTCACACACAATATACTCCATATAGTAGGCAGAAATCTAAGGTTTTACTGCACTGCAACTGATGATCAACAGTAAAGATTAAACACTGTACCTCTTCCCAAAAGAGAAAACCAGCAACAATCAAGAATGCATGAGTACTTGCAATCAAAAAATGTGGTTATAATGGAAGTCAATGGGGCACAAACGGCCACCAGAATAACGGGGGTAATAAATTTGGCAAGCAAAATATTGTTGAATATTTAACACATTTCAAAGCATTTTCCCAAAATATGCGACCAAATAAGATTTGTTACCAAAAATCATCCCATTTGCTAAAATGGAGAGGAAGTTGTGGCCAAATTAAGACTCAAAACGACCCCAGTGGGGATGAAAACGACCCAACAACACACAAGGGTTTATATCCAGTTGGGAAACCTCATCACAGTAGACGGAGAAGCATGCACATTATGAGCACATACAGCAGGAGCATGCATTTAGTGTTTGGCAGTGCGTATACCTGAGAATGCGGCGGGGGGGATGGCGTGTGGTTGGGTAGGGGTTCGGTCTGGGCGAGAGCTGCGGCCAGGAGAGCGGGATTGAGGGACAGGAATGCGGGTGGGGGGGCAGCGAGAGGAGCAGAAAGCAGCAGCGACTGGCCGTCTGCACCCGGGGCAAGAGTCTGAAGAGCCTCCAGAAGCCCCGGCCCCATCAGCACAGAGTCCAGCAGAGCAGAGGGCTTATCCAGAGACACCCCGTCCGCAAACACCTGCTGCGGTGGTGGTGTAGGAAGCTCCAGATTGAGCGGTGGTAATGGCAACATGGTTGCCGGATTCTGTCCGAGTAGCAAAGAAGCCATTAGGAGAGCTTGAAGCCCTGGGGGTTTTTCTCCAGTTTCCACCCCTGCCACCGGGGGCAGCGCTGCAGCCGATCCTGCAGGATTTAACAGGTTCAGGAGATTAAGAGGAAGCTCGGCTTGGTTAAGAAGGTTAAGAGGAGATCCCTGGTTTATGGGTGGATTATGGGAGTGGGTGCTCCCCGGCGTCGAGGGTTGACTGCCCGTCCAGAGCCCGAGAGGTAGGGAGCCTAGGAAGGGCGGCAGCAGGGAGGGCAGGCCAGCATTGGAGGACAGGAGCTGGAGGAGCTGTTCTTGGGTCATGAAGGGGAAAGCCTCGGCCAGAGGGAGGGAGACTGCGGGGTCGGTGGCTGGGTTGGAGAGGTCAGATGTTGGGGCAGTGGATAAAGAGAGGCCGTGGTCGGGCTCACAGCCAGCCAGCAATCGTGTGTCTGAGTCAATCGCCTCTACAGGACCTGCGGAAAACAAATAAATGAAGTGTAAATAAAGCACCAAATACCAAGAGCTATTATAAGTCACATCTTTATGTCTTTCTTTTACAATCCTTTAATGGGCACATATTTGACCTCTTTTTTATATTTAATATAAGTCTTTTGAAAAAATAATAATATAGTAAAATAATATTTGGGGTGAATCAAAATCAGTGACGCAGCACAGATCTGCTAGTGGAGTAATGACGCGTCGCTTTCTCATTATTACTCATAGCGGAATTTTCTTATCCTATGAGAAGACCCTACTCCTTAATTATTCATGAGCGAACGTGCTTTCCGACAGCAAGGCAGACCTGCCAAGCTGGAGACCCAATAACTGGGTGAGACACGGGTCGTATGTGTTTGTTTCCATGATCCACAGGGTTTGTTGCATGTTTTTTCCTGTGATGCTTTCAAGACACATACAGCAAAGCTGTTTGTTTGCAGCAAGCATTTTTGTCTGGAGTTGTAGGAAAATTGGAGAATGGCGGACCTTTTATCAGTTGAGTTCGTTACCATTCAGACACATGGCCTATATCTGTACTGCTGTGTTCACACACGTTTAAACTGCTCCAGATTACCAGCAGGGCTAATGTTGGAATAGACAGGGCAGGACCTGCTGCACTGCTGTCCAGTGTGTCTGCATTCAGACCTGGGGATTGAGCAGGAGAGAAGTCCTCCTCATGTGTAGTGTTGATATAAACACCATTATCTTTATGATGATAGAACAGACTGTGGTTATGTGTGTGTGAAATTACTAATAACAAATGCAGCAGGACATTACATTACTGTTTATTTCTCTGCATTTTAACTCTGTAGACTATTAAATCAAGGGTCTCCTCACGGTTTGTGTCCGAAAGAGGGGGTTAAATGGCCCTTTAATGTTAGAAATGTTCACAAGAACTTTGCTACTAAAATTTGATTGTGATTATGGTCATAGTTGATCAAATCTTCAACAAAAACCCCCACAGAATCAGACAAAACTAAACTACTCTAAGAATATTTCATGAAATGCACTAAAAAAGAGCTTTATCTTCTTTGTGAATGCATCCCCAGATATGATAAAACCCCAAGAAACACAGGATAAACAGTCTTACCTTTATCTTCCACATCTTGACCGTGGTTTGTCTGGTTAATCTGATAGGTACTTTGCTCAGGATAGGCCTCGGTTGTTTTGGACCCACAAACTTTCTCCGGAAACGTGGGCAGGCAGGAGTTTGAGGACATCTGGTTGATTATGGACATAATTGAACCGCTGAGGTCTGGCGTGGTGGTACCCACGTGGGGCTGGCTCAGGTTCAGGATGGTGTTGCTGGATGCTGTTTTGAGGTTTGCTGTTGTCTCGTCACCCATTATCGGAAACGCTTGCGACGCCGGCTGCTGGGGGTCTAGAGTAGGGGTTGTGCTTTGGGATTGCGGGATTGGGTTGTGTATGCGTAACACAGACTGCCCGTCGCCTTGGGGCGTCAGTGGAGTGATGGGTCTGGGTGATGTATTAGCGTGCATGTTAGCCGGCTTGGCACCAATGCACTGCTGATTTGCGTTTTGCATGCTAAGAAGGTGAAGCAGGGCGGAGAGGGGTTGGGATGGAGATGTGGAGGAAAGCGAATTAGCAATCCCCGGCTTCTTGCATTCCTCCGAATCCTGCAATCTGCAATTCGGAGGATTGACAGGCAGCCGGAGGTTTTCGGAGTTGTTGTGTACAGGAGGAGAAGAGCATGGAGGGATGAGCTGAGGTGGTGAGGATAGGTCTAAAACCGTCCGACCCAATTGTGAGTCTTTCAGCATGCTCAAAACGGTGGGCGAACGCCTCTGCCGTTTGCGCCGCAGGTTTTTCTCAGAGGGGGAAGCAGGGGAGTGCGGGAGCAAGAGGGCGGTCAGGGCCTGCGGTCTGGCGGAAGTGTTGTGGGCGCTACTGTTTAAAGTGCTAATCAATACCTTTGACTGCTGCTCCTTGTCCAGGCCTGCAAGCGGGAGCGCTGACAGCCCTTCTGTTTTTTGATTGGCCAACTGTGCTTTAGCAGCCGCCGATAGTAGGCTGCTAGCAGGGAACGAGTTATTCATGTGGCTCTTTTGCTTCTGATTGAGAATCTGTCCGAGGGGAAGGCCGAGCATCGCTTGAGCTCCGTTCCTTATGTCACTCGCATTGGCCACCGATGACGCCTGATGGTTGCTTTGGTTAGCACTGGAGCTAATGCTAGAGGACGTACTGCAATCTTTGTAGTGCTGCAGAATGCCCTCCAGGCGACTACACGGACTCAAGGGTGCATTGGGAAGCTTGGGAGAAGAGCAAGGCATCGTGGGATGCAGAGGTTTGGCTCCCTGGATGAAGATTTGATGGTCAGATAGTGAAGACGTGGAGGAGTGTCGAGAACGCTGATGTGGTGAAAACGAGTCCCGGGAGCGAGACGGTGAAAGAGGAGACGGCGACTTAACACTCGCTCCCTGCGGCATTGGTGGAACAGGTCGACTGCTAAGAGATGATGAAAATGAAAATGAGTTTACGGAGTCTGGAGGATGCGCTTGCGTTGGTTTTACGTTGTTAGGAGATGTTGGGTTGTGTGCTGATCTTTGGGGGGTGTTCTGAAAGGGTGGCGGATGAGGGCTCCACTGCTGTTTTGCGTAAACAGGCGTCTGGGGCTTCTTTAGAGGTGAACCCTGATCTGGCGGACGTGAAATCGGGGAGAGATTAACAGAGCCGTTCTGCAGAACAGAGCGAGAGGAGGACAGAGGAAAGCCCGTGCTGGGTTTGGGCTGGCTGTGCCTGGGCTGAGGGTAAGTGCAGTGGGCTCTGTCTCCATGTGTTAGCATTGATCCTCTCGACTCTCTGCCGTCCACGGAGCAGACAACACCTCCTTAAACACACAAGAACACAACACAGTTCACTGTATATGCTGATGACTAACAAACCACCTATATTCCTGGGGGACCACCAGCACTACACGTTTTGCATGTCTCCTTTGTCTGTCACAATCTTTTCAGAACTTGCAATCTCTGCTAATTCACTGGCGATCTGAATCAGGTGTGTTTGGTTGAGGAGATATGGGAATTACGCAGTGGTGTTGGTCCTCCACGAACGTGGTTGAGAACCACTGACCTATAGGATACACTCCCTCTCTCATGCATCAGGCACTTTGTTAGAAACACTTCTGTTTCTGTTTGTACAGATAGCTCTTTTACATTTTTCTACAGCCACATACTCTATATAAAAAGTCTTTAAATAATTTATATTTGCTGTGGTTTTAGATTCTTATTGCTATTATTTTAAGGACACAAGTGGTTGTGTAAGCATTTCACTGCATATCATACTGTGTATGACTCTGTATGTGACAAATAAATGTAGATTTTCTTTGGGGGGCGGGGGGCTGGGTTGATACACAGGGCAACCTTTTAAGCAGTGTTGCTGGGCAACTTTGGGAAATGGGCAAACTAAGTGAGACATGAACCCCGTTTACACTAGTGCGTTTTCGTTTTAAATCGCATAAGTTTTGCTATGGTTATGCCATCCGTCCATACTACGCCGGAGTTTTCGAGCCCTGAAAACGGAGCGTTTTGTAAACGCTGGAGAGGCCGTGTTCATTCTAAAACGCTGCTTCTGCGTCTCAGTGTGGATGGGGGAAACGGAGACGTCTGAAAACGGAGGCGTGGCTGCTGAGATTCGCTACTCGATTGGGGCTTTTGGGTCATTGCATATCCTTCCCTTATTCGTCAAGCCCCTATCACATGACTTTAACGCCAATGGAAGACGGCAGACCAGCCTTCACTGTAAACAACAACAACACAACACTTTTCCATTGCGTTCATCGTTCAACCAGCGTTTGTTGACTAACAATAACCAAACGCCGAGCGATGATATACGTTTCTGGTGGAGTAGTGTGGATGAAGATATGTTCAGAAACGCTGGGTGAAACGCTAGTGTGGACGCGGATCGTTTTCATGCTAAAACGCCGTTTAAAACTAAAACGCACTAGTGTAAACACGGACATAGGGTAACTAATTAGGGCCGTTTACACTGTCAAAAGTTACCAAAAAGCGATCTGTACTGTACCACTTCGAAAGGGTACCTAGCACAACAAAAGGGTACCAAAAGGCGGAGCAAGACTCACAGCTGGTTTACAGAGATACGTCACTAGCGCATGCACAAGTCAGGAGAATGAAAACAAAGGAACCGCCATGTTTGAATACACAGCTGAGATTTTACATCATAATATTATATGCATATAATAACGAGCCATGATCTACCTGAGCTCAAACAAACCTTGTCGTCGTTTATTTATTCATTTGATATAATCACAGACAGTAGGCTGTTTCACATCATTGATCTGCAGTTATAATCAGATCATGTTCATAGAGAGGTCAGAAATGAACATTCATACACCAGTGTTTATGTGTATAAAGCCTCTGTTCTGTGAGAAGCACTTCTTATATGACATGTGAACGACCCGTACAGCTTTACTGTAGACATTTCCTCAAGCGAGACTGACATTGAAACTTTCTGTCGTACACCATGCCCACTTTTATCATGCCCACTATGATACACTTTTGGCAGTAGAAATGCAAGCCTGATAGAGGGACCTGTACCGTACCACTCAGTTGAAATGAGCCATAAATGGAAAAGCAACCTAACAACATTGCTATGCAAAACTGCCAGGCATTTCTCAAAAAGTTGCCCTGTGTATCATTAGCATTACTGCCGAATGCTTAAAATACAGTGCCTAAAGACCATTCCAATATAATGATGCCATTGGCACCATCAACATCTCCTGTCAAACTATATGATAACTGTAAAAAAAGACAATCCAATCAAAACTTCACATTAAAACAGCCATCCTGGTTACTGTTTACATCCTTCGAAATAGTCTATCAAGAGCATTTACACTATTATAAATGTTATCAAATATATGCTATGTAAAGACATGTAAAGTTGCAGTACCTGTGGCTTGAGCCAGTGGTGTGAGATGTGATGGATGCATGCTTTGACACAACGCTGCCATGGCGTCTACTTTCCTGCGATGGTTGCAGAGTTTGGTCATGTCTTCCTCCACTTTACCCGACTGATGACCAGGAGCTTGGACCATTGCAGCAGGGTCAAAATTAAAGACCTGCGTTGATTTAAAGAGACTATTAATAACATTTACTTTATATTCAGAGTTGCATACTATTACTTCTGCTTTACTACAGTACAGTAAACAATGTGCTATATGCATATAACCTACTGAATTGACCCTAGCAGTTTCAATGCGGTCAGATGTTTACAGTTTAATAAAAAGATAACACTTTAGAATAGGGGTGTCCAAACTTCTCAGACGGGATGGCGGGCCAAATTAAAGTTTACCCTGGGCCAACTTTGGCCCACGGGCCCTAGTTTGGGCATCCCTGCTTTAGAATAATGGTCCATTAGTTAATGTTAACGCATTTACTAACATTTAGTATGAAAAGCATTTATTAATCATAGTTCAACATTAACTAATGCACTATTACAATCCAAAGGTGTGCTTAACATTAATGCGCAGTGACTTCACATGAACTAACATTATGTAACATTAATAAAAATGGATAAATAGCGTAATAAATGTGTAACTAATTGTTCGTCCTTGTTAGTAATTTAATTAACTAACAGACCATTCTTTTAAAGTGTTACCGATAAACACAGTAGTTATTGCACACAAGTCTTCAAAGGTGTATCTCTACTGTTGTCCTCTACCCTCAATTAATTCTGGAAAATTGATTATACCCAGAATATCAAAATCAACTGTAGGCGGTAGATCTTTCTCATATCTGCACCTAAACTCTGGAACAGTCTTCCTAGCACAGTTCGGGAAGCAGACACACTCTGTCAGTGTAAACTAGATTAAAGACACATCTCTTTACATTAGCATACACATAAAACACAAATGCTCCTGAAATCCAGATCCTCTAAAGGATTGTTAGTCTGCATTTTTTAGGGCAACCGGAGCCAGGAACACTTCCCAAAAGATATTATAATTTGAACGGCATCTGCGCTTATGTTAGTCTGTTTTTTATTATTCCCGAGGTTTCCATAATCCTGGACCAGGCCGTATCCTGAGCAGCTGCTGTGGTGGTCATGGAGTAGTGGAGAGCATGAGACCGATCCCTGTTTGACCTCAGTGACAGATGAGTCCTCGCATTGTTCCTGAAGGGCCAGCCTGTTCACCAGCCGGTGACCCCACCTGCGGCTTCTCCACGATGGACGTCCAGCATTCTCCAGCCTCCGGCGCCTAGACTGCAGCTCTGCACATGACGTTTGGCCATAGGAAAAATGGTCGTGCCCAACTGAGCCTGGTTTCTCTCCAGGTTTTTTAATTCTTCACTTTCGCCAATTGGTGAAGTGTGTTCCTCTGCTGTCGCCTCTGGCTTGCATTGTTCAAGACTTGTAGAGCTGCGCATCGATGGATTACTCTTCAGTGTTTGGACTCTCAGCAGTGAATATTAAACCACGCTGAACTAAACTGAACTCCAACACTGAACACTGGACTGACACTATTTACTATATTTACTATATAAGTTATAGTATAAGTTTACTATTATCTATGTGAAGCTGCTTTGACACAATCTACATTGTAAAAGCGCTAGAGAAATAAAGGTGAATTGAATTGGATGATAATGGCACAACAATATCGGTTTATCTTACCTTATTTGGGACAAGCGGGCACTCGAGACCACACTTACATGTGCCGTCTGTGCGCAGATACACCCTCACCTCATCCACAGATTGAAGGACTGTACCACTCGGGCTGGGGAAGAAAAAGAAAAGCACTGATATGTTTTTAACATGTATAACACATTATTACTTGATACGCTTATGATTACTGGATTGTTTTGCAAGCACAATTAAACTACACAGTAGGCCTGTCACAATAATCAATAAATTGACTTGTTGCACATCACATAGACGTGAGCTTAATCATTTTTGATGATGCAATATATATCGCCAACACGTATATAAATCCAATTCTAGCAACATTTTAGCTGCAACATCTCTATCTCTATTGGAGGTGTCAGCGTCAGTATGGTAAAAATACTATAGTATTTACTATAAATTACTATAGTATATTTTCATGTGTGTGTCTGATTAAAGGGCGCCACGGTGGCGCTGGGGGTAACACGTTCGCCTTACAGCAAGAAGGTCGCTGGTTCGAGCCTCGGCTGGGTCAGTTAGCATTTCTGTGTGGAGTTTGCATGTTCTCCCCGTGTTGGTGTGGGTTTCCTCTGGGTGCTCCGGTTTTCCCCACAAGTCCAAAGACATGCGGTATAGGTGAATTGGGAAGGCTAAATTGTCCGTAGTGTATGAGTGTGAATGAGTGTGTATGGATGTTTCCCAAAGATGGGTTGCAGCTGAAAGGGCATCTGCTGCGTAAAACATATGCTTGATAAGTTCATATTAATTACTTCATAATAATAATTACTATTTTATGAAATATTCTAAAGTAATCTTGCGAGATATTTTTAATTTAACTTAATAAATTATATTGATTTTAAAAACATTAGGTTGGCTTGTTCTGAACAGCATATGGAATTGTTTTAGTATAGGCATGCATTGAAATGAAAATTCGGGACCAAAACCAAAATATTGATTTTCCAGTGAGCATGAGCTGTTCATGCATAGATAAGTATATGCATGCATGAGGACGTTAGACAGGGACTTATTAGCATCATAAGACATAATCGGCAGCAAGGTGACTCAGTAGTTAGCACTGTCGCCTCACAGCAAGAAGGTCGCTGGTTCGAGCCTCAGCTGGGTCAGTTGGTGTTTCTGTGTGGAGTTTGCATGTTCTCCCCGTGTTGGTGTGGGTTTACTCCGGGTGCTCTGGTTTCCCCCACAGTCCAAACACAAGCACTATAGGGGAATTCGATGACAAATTGAAATTACGAGTATGTGTGAGAATGCAAGAGTGTATGGGTGTTTCCCATTTCAGGGTTTTGGCTGGAAGGGTATCGCTGTGTAAAACATATGCTGGAATAGTTCACTCCGCTGTGGCGACCTCTGATAAATCAGTGACTAAGCCGAAGGAAAATGAATGAATGAATAAGAAAAAACAATCACAACAGAATGAAAAATCACAACAAAACAATCAAAGAAACTTAGGCCCAATCCTAATTCTCCACCTCAGCCCTTCCCCCTACCCCTCGTTTTGTGCGTTCACGTCAAGAGGTAGTGGTGTCCTAATTCTCTTTAGCTTGAAGGCGTAGGGCTAAGGGTGAGGGGTATACACCCCTTCGAATGAAGATTTTTCAGGACCACACTTAAAACGGAGGGGTAAGAAAATTTCCCAGAATGCACCTGTAACAGCGGCAGGATGGCTGAACCCGGAAGTAAAGCGATCCACAAATTAGTATTTTTTTGTCATTATTACGAATTTTTACAACAAACAAACACATGTTTTAATATATTCATAACCGCACTTGTGTTTTACCGTCATGCTTTAAAAAAAACGCCAAAAAAAACCCGCTAAATTTGGCGATCTATAATCCATAATCATAACTC
>CAIGQQ010032393.1:110302-126274 GCA_903798035.1 Danio albolineatus
AAAATGATATCGAATGAACTATTTGTAAATTGCATCATACTTTGAAATTAAAAACATTCATTCATTCATTCATTTTCTTGTCGGCTTAGTCCCTTTATTAATCCGGGGTCGCCACAGCGGAATGAACCGCCAATTTATCCAGCATATGTTTTACGCAGCGGATGCCCTTCCAGCTGCAACCCATCACTGGGAAACCATTGAAAACATGTTCAAGTTTATATATTTGAAGACTAAATATATTTTATATTTATATAAATATAGTTTATATCTTGAAGACAAGTATAATCCAATAATATTTAAAATTAGCTATGCTATACTGAAACATCAGCTCTATGAGAGCCCTAACTAGGCTATAGGGTCCATGTTGGGGAAAACACCCGAACACAGATTAAAACTTAATCTGCTGGAGACTAATCTCTAATCCAGATTCTGACCTTTACCATCTCAACGTCACTTTATGGGCTCATTTAATGACACTAAATGGGTGTGTTGAACAATAACGGCGGTCATATAGTTTTGTTTTTATACTCTCTCAGCGTGTGTGTGTGTGTTGAGCTCGGGCTCTTCCGCGTGGCTCGGGTGGGGTGGAGGATCCTCAAACTCCTATGGAAGATCCTGATTCCATAGGAAACATGAAAGAATCGCCTCAGGTCACCTGAGAGGAATTATTAAAGATGAAAAAAGTGCGAACAAATGCGTTGAATATCACACGGATATTACCGTCGCTGTTTCCACAGGCGCATATGCGAACGCCAGCAGAAATGAGGAGATTTTCCTACATCCTTATAAGGCGGTTCGTCAGTTTTCTTTTTTTCTCTTTAACGAAAGGTTGTTTAATAAAACATGCTCGGGCTCTGCTAGTCTTATCTCCGACTAGAAACCGGTTGCCAACGATTGCATCATTCCTTTCATGTGACTCCCTTACGCCCCAAATTCGTCCTGGCCGTCTTATGACTGCATCACATCTGCAGCTCAACCGAACCCGCGCAGAGCGAGACAACCAGCAGAGCCGCAGAGTCCCGCCTCTCGCGCCTAGAGATTGGATGTCTCTAAGCAGAAGAATGTCCACCGCCTCGCCTCATTGGCCAAGGCGGCCGACTATCTCCTGTCAGTTTCTCGTGATTCGGGTTTGGTTGCGCCTCAAGATCCTCCCCCCGGAGTTCGGTTGGAGTCTCTCTATAAATGTCCCCGGGAGTTTCCGAAATCCACACTCGGTGACTTCAGCTGAACAATGGTTAACATGAGCGATCAGCCATCTCTACAAAAACACACGCAGACCCTGAACCAGAAACAGCCGAGGAAAAGAAACAATAAAAAGAAAAGGGTGAGTGTCATCTCTGCTCTTCTGGACTTTTCTTGTCAAGATGTTGTTCTGTCCTCCTCTGGAAAACGGGAGCGCGCATGTTTTGGCGACTCTCCCGAGCTGTTTTGGGGATACAGTCGCTCATCTCGAGTTTCACTGGACATGTTTGAGTTTTATTTTACTTCATTATGAGTCTTTTATTATTCTTTAATAAGCGTTCACTCCATCAGTAACTCGTTCTTCAAAACTGCGCCGTGACAGCTGTCATTTCCACACAGTATCGCTATTTATGACGGACACGCGACAACTTTTTCCGCGATCGCTTTAATTTGAACTCTTATTATTAGTTCTTTCGATCCCCTCCCGCACTCCTGTCGGCGAAAACTGCGCGACGTCAACTTTCCTCAGCTCGCGCGATCACACGGACGCGTTCTCGACGCAGAACCCGTCGCAGTTTAACCCCGCTGAAGTACTTTTAAAGTGCGCGTTCGCGTCGAAGTGTTCGCCCTTTGTTTCCTCAGTCCTGTACTTTGATTCCATGACGTCATTGGCTCGCTGTCAGTCTCGCGAACCCGCTCCAGATGCGCGCAATTAACAACAACACCCGCAGAACTCGACCACACCGGAATGTCCCGATCGTCCCGTCGTTTTTAAAGCCATCGATTCATTCATTGAGCAACCCTTTAAATCCAGAATTTTGTCTTTATCGTATTTTATTACATAATAATGATTAGTTTATGATGATATCTATACATTTAAACATCATTAGAGCGCTCCAGGTGTGTGTGTTGGGTGCGTTTCAGTCTCACACACACTTCTGAAGTCTCCTGTTAGCCGTGCAGTGTGTGTGTGTGTGTGTGTGTGTGTGTGTGTGTGTGTGTGCTGTTCCTCCAGCTGATCTTGTGAATATACCCGGCTGAGAGTGAGGCTGATCCGGCTTGTTTTGACGGACAGTGTGTGTGTGTGTGTGTGTGTGTGTGTGTGTGTGTGTGCACGCGCAGAGGGCGCCCTCGAGCACACAATGCGCCTTTGTTTACATAAAAAAATACAATGACCTAATTTCACTTTCCACATTAAAGAATGCATAACTGCTATGCGTTATTATTATGATTATTATTATGAACATGTAAGCATTTCCGAGCACACACTCAGGTGCTTTCACCTTTACATCACTTCATTGTTCCTTTTGCTGGCTTTCTTGTGTGTTTTAGATGACCTAAACATGCATGTATGCCTTATATTATTTTATTAAATACATTTTGTTGACCATGAACTGTGGCTTGAGCTGTTCCATTCTTTTGTTTATTTTTTTTTCTAGAGTTATTGGGACAAAATATCTCCAACAACTCACATTCAAACTTGATTGACAAGAGACACTTTCAAAGGTGAGCACTTTATTTGATTCATTCAAGCACGGTAATGTGAAACGAGTTTAATGTGCAGCACTAAATATGATTAATAATAAACAGACTCGCAGTGTTCATGCATGCTTGTGAAGCTCCAGGGCTTGTTTGTTTGTTTGTTTGTTTGTTATGCAGTGACGCCGTTCGGCCACTGTGTGTCCTTATTTCACGCAGTCAATCTTAATGTCGCGCACACTAACAACGGGTCACCCAGATAAAGCGCGTCCTCCCCAAACCTCTCTCAGCTCTACGCTGCGCTGCGCTCGAGACGCATCGGAGGTTATTTCTTGCCGCCTCTTCAGGACAGTTGATTGATTTGTGGTGTCGCCGGTCAGGTCTGGTGTGCTAGGAGTGGGAGCGTGTCGTATTGTGTCTGTGGATAGCGACTGATTGGTGCGATGACTGCGGAGTGGCTGTACCCCCCTGGCGTGGGGCCGCTGTGTGGTGCAGAGTTGGAGGCGTGGTATGAAGACCTACAGGATATACTGGGCTCCGACACGGGCGGGGCCAAACTCACAAGAGCCCCGCCTTCTTCAGAGGTCAGTAGCGTCTGGAAGCGTTCGAAATACGTACGACTTTCCTAACGTTTACTAACGATGTCTCTTGTCGTGCAGAAGGAGCCCGAGTTTTTGGATGTTTTGGAGAGTTGTTCGCTCACCTGGTTGACCGAAGGGCAGGTATGGGGCGACGGGGTGCAACGGGTCACCGAAGATCCGCCTGTTCACCAGTCGCCGCCAAGGCAAGAAGAACGAACCACGGAGCACACCTCATCCGGAGATCTCCTCCCGCCGGAGTTTTTCGAACTCCTCAGCGAAGGTGGTGTTGGTGATACCATGGTAAACGGAAGCGCAGGGTATCACCTGCATGCGCCTCCGTCACCAGCCGCCAGCGAAGAGGAGGAGCTCCCGACAGTTCCCGATACGTCGTCTTGTTCCTCAGCGTCCCGTTCGCCATCTCTAAACTGCTCCCCGCCGGCGTCTCCACCCGTCTCCTCCTCACGCAAAAGAAAGCGAGGAGGCGCACTTTGCTCTGCGTCCCCTGGGAAAAAGAGCCGCAGAGAGCGCGAACAGGAGAATGAAAGGAAAGTGCAGGAGCTGACGGATCAAAACGAGCGGCTGAAAGCCGAGATCGAGCGACTGGGTGAGGAGGTGCAGAGGACGCGGCGGGCGCTCATCGAAAGACTGGTCAACACCCGCAGGTGAAGGAGCAACAGGAGGACGTGCAGGGAAGAAGGGGACGCCAACAGTCGGAGGAAATTCTTCTTGTGGAGAGCGTGAAATGCACATTTAGAGGGAGATAAAAGACACGTGGGGTTGAGGGGGGAGAGAGGGAGGTTTAGTGAATGTCTCCCACCGAGAGAAAGAGAAAGTCAGATTAAGCCGTAGAAAAGAAAGAATGTGGAGCTCAATGGAAAACGCAGGCCGGTCAAAACTCACACATGTAGACTGTAAAAGAAAATGTCACAATAATAATAATAATAATAATAACAATAACAATTATTATTACCATTATTAATATTATTATTATTATTGATTTAGTTCATGTCGAGATTACTGTAGGTCAAAACTAATACTGCTGTTTAAATCTAATAGCGAAATTCCAAATAAGGAATGATGGTTGCAACATGAAATAGCAAATAAAACACAAACCTGCTTTTTAACATTGAATTTAAAGGATTTAAAAAAGATTAAAATGTAAAATCATTTTTTTTTAAAATGTTGTAAATTATTATATGTCACTGAACAAAAAAAATGCAATAAAAAACATCAAAGGCAAATAAAACGCAAACTTGATTTAACGTGGAATTTTAAATACAAAATAACCACATTCACAAAAAATTTACTAAAAATAAAATGTTGAAATTGGTGCAGCTTAAAACAAACACTACTGTTTAAATTTTAAAAAAATGGCAACTAAAATGTGAACTTGATTTGCAACAGAATACAACGGTTTAAAAAACAAAACAATTTATTATAAATAACTTAAATATAAAAATAAATAATTTAAATAAAAATAACTTATTAATTTGTTGAAATTAGTGTAACTAAAATAAGTACTGTTTAAATGTTACAAAAGCATTTTACATAAAGAAAGAGATATCAAATAATCGGACAAATTGAGAAACGAAAACAGAATTTGTAATAGTCTAATCTGAATTAATGTAATATAAATGTTTGAACATTTAAAATCAGCGTAAATTACATGCAAAATACTACCGCTTAAATATTTCTATTTAGAGAATGTATTCAAATTTTTTTTTTTAATTATCGAATAAGTTGCGTTTTCATAAACTAAGCGCAATATTACAATTATCTTCCTTTTTTTCTTAATACATTAACAGACTGTTAATTATTTTTCTTTAAAACATGACGTTTACATTTATCAATTCAGTGGATGCTGTATCCAAAGCGGCTTACATTCTTTTACCAAACTGTATAAATCAGACATAAATATAAATTACCAATAGTAATTTGGTCAATCATAAATCGAAGCCTAATATTACATACAAAATTACACAATATTTTTCTCAGGTAGTTCAAAAAAATGAAATGACAGTTAAACAAAAAAAAGATTGTACATTTAGTACCAAACTATAAAAACGTAACAATTTAACGATTGACATTCAATGAACTGCAATATAAACATTAAACGCAATACATTTTTTAGCATAAAGACAATAAAGCGTAACTTTGAGAAAGATTTGTTTGCACAAAATTGTATGTATCGTTTTCAATATTTAAACCAGCGGAGATTCAATATTTAGTATCAAATTACAGAAATGTTACGAATTAAAGATGGAGATCTGCATTATAGTAACAACTATAGTATAGAATTACAGAAATGCTACCAATTAAAGTCGGAGATTTGCATTATAGTAACAACTATAGTATCGAGTTACAGAAATGTTACGAATTTAAGACGGAGATCTGCATTAATGCAACAACTATGGTATCGAATTACACGTTACGAATTAAAGACGGAGATCTGCATTATTGTAACAGCTATAGTATCGAGTTACAGAAATGTTGCGAATTATCTGCATTATTGTAACGACTATACTATCGAATTACACGTGTTAAGAATTAAAGACGGAAATCTGCTTTATTGTAACAACTATAGTTTCGAATTAAAGACGGAGATCTGCATTATAGTAACAACTATAATATCGAAGTACAGAAATGTTACTAATTAAAGACGGAGATCTGCTTTATTGTAACCACTATAATATCGAATTACAGAAATTTTACGAATTAAAGATGGAGATCTGCATTACTGTAACAGCTATAGTATCGAATTACACGTTACGAATTAAAGACGGAGATCTGCATTATAGTAACAACTATAATATCCAATTACAGAAATGTTACGAATTAAAGACGGAGATCTGCATTATAGTAACAGCTATAGTATCGAATTACACAAATGTTATGAATTAAAGACGAAAATCTGCTTTATTGTAACATCTATAGTATCGAATTAAAGACAGATCTGCAATTTTAGTAACAACTATAGTATAGAATTACAGAAATGTTACCAATTAAAGTCGTAGATTTGCAATATAGTAACAACAATAGTATCGAATTAAAGAAAATGTTACGAATTAAAGTCGGAGATTTGCATTATAGTAACAACAATAGTATCGAATTACAGAAACGTTACCAATTAAAGTCGGATATTTGCATTATATTAACAACTATAGTATTGAGTTACAGAAATGTTGCGAATTTAAGGTGGAAATCTGCATTATAGCAACAACTATAATATCGAATTACAGAAATGTGACGAATTAAAGACGGAGATCTGCATTACAGTAACAAACAATTGTAGTATCGAATTACAGAAACGTTACGAATTAAAGTTGAAAACCTGCATTATAGTAACAACTATAGTACCAAATTACGGAAATATTATGAATTAAAAGACGGAGATCCGCATTATAGGAACAGCTATAGTATCGAATTACAGAAACGTTATGAATTAAAGACACATCTGCATTATAGTAACAAATATAGATTGCGACTAACATTCCCAATGCAAAAAAATTCGAATAAAATCGTCAAAGAAACTAGAAATATAATTTTTTAAACTGACGTCGGGGCGTTTTGACCGTTTTGCGCTTTAGTTTTTTCCGTTTGAAGCACTGACTTTTATTAAACTACCCAAAGGTTAATCAACTTTCTGTGTAATTGAAAGCTGATTGTAAAGGGAATGTGTAGAAGCGGCAGAGCTGCAATAAAAAGGCTGATTGTATCTGTAATGATGATTGTAAGTGTTTGTGTTGACGAAAGGGCTTCAGACGAGTGTTCATAGGTTAATAATAGCTCAGGACTGTTACTGCGAATGATTGTGTGAGCCGCGCGTTTCTCTCTGCAGCTCACCATCAACCCGAGGCCTCTAACCGTGTGTGTGTGTGTGTGTGTGTGTGTGAGTGTGTGTGTGTGAGACGACGGCGATTCTGCTCTCACTTATTCCTCTTGAAACTTTTTTAGGACTAGCGGTTTATATCATACTCTCTGCCTCATGCCTATTTTTCTAAACGTGTATCACATGCATATGAAATCAGAATCATCAACACTTGTAAACCCATTGATATTGCATGCTGAATTATGTACTAGCGTAGCAGAACGTTTTTATCTAGCCTTACTTAATACACATTTTGTTATTAAAATTTTTTCCAAAAAAAGAACCGAAAGGAGTCTTGATGTTTTTATTCCTCGTCTCTGTGTTTATTGAGTAATTAGTTCCAGAGTAACAAAGCAGGAGTATGAAACTGGGTATACATTGATTTTGATTGGTAAAAAGAGGATGATTTAAAAAGGACTGCTTGCATTTGGTTAATATATATAGGAGTGGATAAATAGTGCATTTTTCCCAGAGAATATTCCCAAAGATGGAGTTCCATCCTCATGTTCACCTTATTTCTTCTTGGATTTCTGCGCGGGCGGCTCCGGGGTCTTGCCCTCCGCAAGACTGAGTTGGTTTTTCAGATCCAATAATTTGGCCACTTCTTCTCCGATGGCAGATTTTTCGGCTTTTTGTGCTTTCAGAGCTCGAACCTTTTCACCCTGAAACACAAACACTTCAATTAACAACGATAAACATGACAAATATTAGCATTCGCAAACGGCGGGAAGAAAATGAATGGAAAATATATGTATATTATCAAATATTAGCATTAACGTACAATGGCGGAACAATGAGTGAAAGAAAATCGATATATTTCAGCAGATTTTTCATCTTTTTGTGCTTTCAGTGCTCGAACCTTTTCACCCTGAACAACACAAACACAAAACTGCTAAACACTTAACCAAATATTAGCATTCGCATACGGCGGGAAAAAATGTATATAACCAAATATTAGCATTAACGTACGATGGCGGAACAATGAGTGAAGGAAAATCGATATATTTCAGCATATTTTTCAGCTTTTTGTGTTTTCAGTGCTTCAACCTTTTCACCCAGAACAACACAAACACAAAACTGCTAAACACTTAACCAAAAAGCATTCACATACGGCGGGAAAAAAATGTATATAACCAAATATTAGCATTAACGTACGATGGCGGAACAATGAGTGAAAGAAAATCGATATATTTCAGCATATTTTTCAGCTTTTTGTGCTTTCAGTGCTCGAACTTTTTCACCCTGAACAACACAAACACCAAACTGCTAAACACTTAACCAAATATTAGCATTCGCATTCGGCGGGAAAATGTATATAACAAAAAATTAGCAATAACATACGATGGCGGAACAATGAGTGAAAGAAAATCATTATATTTCAGCATATTTTTCAGCTTTGTGTGCTTTCAGTGCTCGAACCTTTTCACCCTGAACAACACAAACACACAAATACAAAACTGCTAAACACTTAACCAAATATTAGCATTCGCATGCGGCGGGAAAAAATGTATATAACCAAATATTAGCAATAACGTACAACAGAAAAAGGAGTGAAAAAATGATATTTCAGCAAATTTATTTTAGATTTTTGTGCTTTTTCAACTTGAACAACACAAACACACTCCGAATAATAACCACAAAACTGCTAAAAACTTAACCGAATATTATCATTTGCATACGGCGGGAAAAAAATGAATGGAAAAAATATGTATATAACCAAATATTAACATTAACGTACGATGGCGGAACAATGAGTGCAAGAAAATCGACATATTTCAGCATATTTTTGTGCTTTCAGTGCTCGAACTTTTTCACCCTGAACAACACAAACACACAAACACAAAACTGCTAAAGACTTAACCAAATATTAGCATTCGCATACGGCGGGAAAAAAAATTATATAACCAAATATTAGCAATAACATACAACAGATAAATGAGTGAAAAAATGGTATATTTCAGCATATTTATTGTAGATTTTTGTGCTTTTTCATCTTGAACAACACAAACACACTCCGGTTAATAACCACAAAACTGCTAAATACCGAATATTAGCATTCGCATACGGCGGGAAAAAAATGAATGGAAAATATATATGTATATAACCAAATATTAGCATTAACGTACGGTGGCGGAACAATGAGTGAAGGAAAATCGATATATTTCAGCATATTTTTCAGCTTTTTGTGTTTTCAGTGCTCGAACTTTTTCACCCTGAACAACACAAACACACAAACACAAAACTGCTAAACACTTTACCAAATATTAGAATTCGCATACGGCCGGAAAAAATTATATAACCAAATATTAGCAATAACATACAATGGAAAAAAGAGTGAAAAAATGATACATTTCAGCATATTTTTTTAAACATTTTTGTGATTTTTCACCCTGAACAACACAAACACACTCCGATTAATAACCACAAAACGGCTAAACACCGAATATTAGCATTCGCATACGGCGGGAAAAAATGTATATAACCAAATATTAGCAATAACGTACAACAGAAAAATGAGTGAAAAAATGATATATTTCAGCATATTTATTTTAGATTTTTGTGCTTTTTCACCCTGAACAACACAAACACACTCTGATTAATAACCACAAACCAGCTAAACACTTAACCGAATATTAGCATTCACATACGGTGGGAAAAATTATGGAAAAAAAATTATATAACCAAATATTAGCATTTACGAACAACGAAAAAACAAGTGAAAAAAAATGATATATTTCAGCATATTTTTCAGCATATTTTTGTGCTTTTTCATTTTGAACAACACAAACACACTCCGATTAATAACCACGAAACTGCTAAACCAAATATTAGCATTCACATACGGCGGGAAAAAAAGTGAATAAAAAACAACAACTAAATATAAGCATTCGCGTAAATTAGTGGAAAAAATTCTTAAAAAGAAAAAAATATTTATTTCTGGACATTTTTGTTTTTATTTATTATCGTTATCATCATTATCATCATTTTCACTGTAACTGCTATTTAAAATCATCAACAAATGTTTCGACAGAATTAAAGTAAACCTTATGTTGGTGTGTGATTAATGCATTTATTTAAACTTTTTTATCTTGATAACTGACATAAAAAGAATAACATAAATATTAGCATTTGCGTAGCGCAAGAAAATTATATTTAATCTAATTTTTAAATCAAATGAGTGAAAAAAAGTGATATTTCTGAACACTATTTATTTTTAGTAGTAGTATCATCATTTTCATTGTAACTCTTATTTAACATCAAGAACAAATGTTTCGACAGAATTAAAGTATCCCTTATATAGGTGGCTGTTTATTGCATTTACTTCTACTTTATCTTGCCAATAGATATAAAAATATAATATCATCAGTATTTGCGTAATGCAGGAAAATTATATTTAAATAGATTTTTAAATAAAGTGAGTGAAAAAAAGATTTTTCTGAACATTAATTAATTTATTATTATCATCATCACTTTTATTGTAACTGTTATTTAACACCAACTGCAAATGTTTCGACAGAATTAAAGCATCCCTTATATAGGTGGCTGTTTATTGCATTTACTTCTACTTTATCTTGCCAATAGATATAAAGAATAATATCATCAGCATTTGCGTAGGGCAGAAAAATAATATTTAATGCATTTTTTAAATAAAGTGAGTGAAAAAATATTTTTCTAAACATTAGTTTATATATTATTATTATCATCATCGTCATTTTTATTGTAACTGTTATTTAACATCAACAACAAATATTTCCACAAAACTAAAGTAAACCTTATGCTGGTGGCTGTTAATTGCATTTCTACTTTGTCTTGCTAATTGATATAAAATATAATATCATCAGCATTTGCATAAGGCAGAAAAATAATATTTAATTCTATTTTTAAATAAAGTGAGTGAAAAAAGTGATATTTCTGAACATTAATTTATTATTATCATTATCATAATTTTTATTATAACGGTTATTTAACATAAACGACAAATGTTTAGACAGAATTAAAGTATCCCTTATGTTGGTGGGTGATTATTGCATTTCTACTTTATGTTGCCAATTGATATAAAGAATGATATCCATATTAGCATTTGCGTAAGGCAGAAAAATAATGTTTAATGCATTTTTTAAATAAAGTGAATGAAAAAAAGTGATATTTCTGAACATTAATTAATTTATTATTATCATCATTAGCATTTTCATTGTAACTGTTATTTAACATCAACAACAAATATTTCGACAGAATTAAAGTATCCCTTATGTTGGTGGCTGTTAATTGCATTTACTTCTACTTTATCTTGCTAATTGTTATAAAGTATAATATCATCAGCATTTGTGTAAGGCAGAAAAAATAATATTTAATCCGATTTTTAATTAAAGTGAGTGAAAATTTTTTTTTTTTGAATTTATTTATTATTATTATCATCATCATCATTTTTATTGTAACTTATTTAACATCAACTGCAAATGTTTCCACAAAACTAAAGTATCCCTTATGTTGGTGGCTGTTTATTGCATTTCTACTTTATCTTGCCAATAGATATAAAAACAATAATATCCATATCAGCATTTGCGTAAGGCAGAAAAATAATATTTAATGCATTTAAATAAAGTGAGTGAAAAAAAGTGATATTTATGAACATTAATTAATTAATTATTATTATCATCATCTTTTTTATTGTAACTGTTATGTAACATCAATGACAAATATTTAGACAGAATTAAAGTATCCCTTATGTTGGTGGGTGATTATTGTATTTACTTCTACTTTATTTTGCCAACTGATAAAAAATATAATATCATCAACACTTGCATAATGCAGAAAAATAATATTTAATGCATTCTTTAAATAAAGTGAGTGAAAAAAAGTGATATTTCTGAACATTAATTTAATTATCATCATCATCATCATCACTTTTATTGTAACTGTTATTTAACATCAACGACAAATATTTCCACAAAACTAAAGTAAACCTTATGCTGGTGGGCAGTTATTGCATTTCTACTTTATCTTGCCAATTGATATATCCATATCAGCATTTGCCTAAGGCAGGAAAACTATATTTAATTAGATGTTTAAATAAAGTGAGTGAAAAAAGTGATATTTCTGAACATTAATTAATTAATAATTATTATTATCATCATCATGTTTATTGTAACCTATTTAACATCAACTACAAATGAATATAAGTATTCCTTATATTGGTAGGTGTTTATTGCATTTACATTTCCTTTTTTATCTTGCTAATTGATTAAACAAACAAAAAAAATATCAATATTAGCATTCGCGTGAAGCGGAAACAAATATTTAACTCAGTTTTTAAACAAAATAAGAATGAAAATCAGGATATTTCTCGATATTATTATCTTTATTATCATTTCCACTGTAAATCTTCCCCTATTAAACATCAATGTTTTGACAAGATTAAAGTATACCACGTTGGTGGGTGTTTATTGCATTTTCCTTTCCTTTTTTTAATCTTGCTTATTGCTAAAAAACAAAGGAAAATCCTAATATTTATTTTACATTTGCATTCAATAACAAAATAAATAAATAAATAAAATAAATCTTATAAAAGTCAATCAATTTATACCCGATGCTGATGCGTTTACAAGTCGAAAACAAGAAATGAAAGATTTTTAATATGCATTTTAGAATTTAGAATGATAAATATAACATACATCAACACAAATTTAAAAAAAACTATATAATATAATCCATATTTAATACATCAGAACAACTCTAAACGCAGCTGCAGATCAGAAAAGCGCCGAATGCTGATACTTGAGCTGTCTTATAATCAAATGGATTGAAATGAGAAGATCTAATGAATATTAAAATAAACAATGCATTAATACTTACATCTTGACATATATGAGTGTGTGTGTGTGTGTGTGTGTGTGTTCATACTTGTTCTGCCACTAAAGCTGTGAGTTGTTTGGCTCTCTCTGGATCTGCGTTTCCACTGGCTGGTGTGTGTTGTGCAGCTCCAGCGTTGGGTTTGCTGTCCACTGTGACGCTGCTGTTACTCGGAGTCTAGCAACAGAGAAATACACATTTCAGGAATTCACAATGCAAACAATGGCAGAATAACACATGCATTTATTGGGATACAGATAGCGTCATTAATTCCTTCATATGATATACAATAATGAATAAATTAGATGCATATTTTAAATTATTAAGAGAATATCCCGCATGTGTGCTTCAGAATTTTATCTTTTATTAATGAATTTGCCTTAACGACACACAATAGAGAAAGTGTGTTTGATAATTTATTATGTGTTGATTGATGCATGTCATTTTAGATATGCATTAATAAAAATGACAAGTTTAATAATTAAACTCGCAGTCGAGGAACAGAAAAATACATATTTCAGTATTTCAGATAAGCATATAGTGTGTCGTTATTTTATTTATCAAAACAAGATGCATTCGTTAGAAAACAGGTATTAAAATATATTAAATTAATCATGAATAAAATATAGATTTTTGTTTTTATTTATTAACATGAGACAGACTGTTTGACAGATTAATAATTAATGTATGTTTGTCTTTTATATGTAAAAAAAAAAAAATTCATCAAGAATCCAGGCGCAGTGGTTAGCACTGTGGCCTCACAGTAAGAAGGTTGCTAGTTCGAGTCCCGGCACGTCGCTGTTACAAGTTAGTATCTCTAACCAAACATAAACAAGAAATACTAGATGTAATAGTCATTAGAAGGCACGGTGGCTCAGTGGTTAGCACTGTCGAATCACAGCAAGAAGGTCACAGGTTTGAGCCTCTGCTGGGTCAGTTGGCATTTCTGCATGTTCTCCCCGTGTTGGTGTGGGTTTCCTCCGGGTGCTCCGGTTTCCCCCACAGTCCAAACACATGCGCTATAGGGGAACTGATGAACTAAATTGGCCGTAGCGTATGAATGAGTGTGTATGGGTGTTTCCCAGTACTGGGTTACAGCTAAAAAAAGGGCATCCACTGTGTAATTTTTTTTTGTTTTAATAGTTGGTGGTTCATTCCACTGTGGTTATTCCCTGAATAAACAATGGACTAAGCCGAAGGAAAATGAATGAATGAATCTTATGAACAGATTATTATAATACGAATAATCTCTGAACAGATTATTATTTAATGAATAACTTTAAGATATAATGGATTAAATAATAAAATGAGAGAGAAGCATGTTTTTATTTTGGTTTCCAGACTTGACAATTTAATAATTACTAATATAATATAATTAATAATAAATGAATAAATATAATTAATAATATAATAATAAATAATTAATAATAATTACTAATTTATGCATCTGTTCATTCATTCATTCATTTACCTTCAGCTTAGTCCTTTTATTAATCTGGGCTCGCCACAGCGGAATGACCCGCCAACTATTCTAGCATATGTTTTACACAGCGGATGCCCTTCCAGCTGCAACCCATCACTGGGAAACACCCATACTCATTCACAACAGACAATTTAGCTCATCCAATTCACCTACACCTTGTCTATGGGTACAGTGTAGATCGCATACGCTGCTGGCCGGAGGTGTGATACACACATCAATACAGCTGCATTTGTTTATGACACTGTATAACAATCATAAATATTCTTCCATTACTGTGTCGGTTGGGTTTAGGGTTGGGGGTTGATGTTATTAAAATACAATTTATAAGGTAATTTAATAGATAATATAAATAATACTCCAGATTAATATTAATAATAACTAGGGCCAGATGGAATCTGCGGACACTTTTTGCTATTTCTGTGGAGTATTTTGTTAAAAATCTGTGGATTTATGTGGAAGGATTTTGGGAGTATCATAACGAAAACCTTAATATATGAAATAACAAGTAATACCTTTTAAACTTTTATTTAATGTTTACAATGCAAATCCAATTAGCTCCACTTTATTTGGTAAACAAAGCAAGTCTTTCGCAAAATTCTCTACTAAAAGACAGAAAATAGTACTCTACACACTGTTTTGTAAATAAATCATGTGAATATTTTCATATTAGTCAGTATTATTACTGAAATTAATTTGAAAACTGAATAAATAGACATTTACACCAGTAAAAAAACAGAATCAATGATGGGCTAAAAATCTGCGGAATTTATTAGGTAACTTAATAGATAATATAAATAAAACTCTGCAAGAATATTAATAATAACTACTGTTATGATTACTGTGACGGTTGGGTTCAGGATGGGGGTAGACGTTAATAAAATGCAATATATGAAAAATTGATTACATAATAAAAATAATCCTCATTAAAATCCGACCGCAACCGATCTAGCAACAATCATATCTTTGGGACTGTGGGGGAAACTGGAGCACCCAGAGGAAACCCAAGCCATCACTGGGAGAACATGCAGACTCCACACAGAAACACCAACTGACCCAGCCGAGGCTCGAACCAGCGACCTTCTTGCTGTGAGGCGATTGAGCCACCATGCAACCATCTGTTTTCCACATTTTGCATTAAAAAAATTAAGAAATGTAATATTTAAATGAGTCCCTCCGTCCAGGAACAGAACATAGACATTCAGTATTTAAATGGTGTGTGATTACAGTAATTCAGCATGAAAGAGTTGATCTGAGGGTATACTACGTGCTGTTTTAGAAATAAAACAAAGCAAAACACCGCCTCCTCATGCATTCCTTCTGAAGACTGACAGCTTAATAATGATGAGATAATCTAGTAATTAATCCAATAAATACAGAAGCACGTTTGTGTTTTAATTCATCAGTAAGAAACACAAAAGATGCAGTTTTATCTGAATGAACGGACCATTCCTTTATTCCTTCCTTCCTTCATTCATTCATTCATTCATTAATTCCTTCCTTCCTTCATTCATTCATTTATTAATTCCTTC
>CAIGQQ010032393.1:303589-315456 GCA_903798035.1 Danio albolineatus
ACACACACATGCTCGCACACAAACACACACACACATGTACACAAAGTACACACACACACACACACACACACACACACACGTGTACATACCCACAAACATACAGTAGACAGAAACACACACACATGCTCACACACACATGTACATACACATAAACATACAGTAAACAGAAACACACACACCAAGACACACATCCACACATATACACACATACAGTACTGTACTGTATATACACACGTCCAAACATGACACACACTGACAGAAAAACACATAATCTATACACAGAAGGATACGTACAGTACAGTGCGCACACACACACACAAACACACACACACACAAACACACACACAGAGAGAAGACTACAGATGTTCTGAGAGTGTTTAAGATGACGTGTGTGTGTGTGTGTGTTTGTGTTTTCTATATTGCTGGAGTAACATGAGACTGGGTGAAGCAGTGGGTGAAGCAGAAACCAGAGCGAACGCTTCACTGGACACTGGACATTTTAAATGACATACTGCATCAGTTAATGTGTAATGCTTTCTAATAAATTAGGACATCACCCGTGGAAAACTTCAGCCCGCGGCTATCAATGATATTTGTTTTTTGGCCCTTTATATGAAAACGTTTGGGCACCTCTGCTCTACACACACACACACACACACACACACACACACACACACACATTAATCTGCTCCAAAATGCCGATCATCAGTAGGGTTTGAGTGTTCTTTCAAACATTCATCAACGTTCAGTCAACAAAATGTGCAACAGGGACCATTAAAATAAAGTCTCACTGAAATCAGTGATTAGAAATGAGTAGGGCCAGACGGAATCTGCGGACATGTTTTGCTATTTCTGCGGAGTATTTTGTTAAAAATCTGCGGATTTATGCGGAATGATTTTGGGAGTGTCATAACTAAAACTTTGATATATGAAATAAAAAGTAATACATTTTTAACTTTTATTTAATGTTTACAATGCAAATCCAATTAGATCCACTTTATTTGGTAAACAAAGCAAGTCTCTCATATAAAATATCTATTAAAACACATAAAATATTACTTTACAAACTATATTGTAAATAAATCACGTGAATATTTTCATATTAGTCAGTAATATTACTGAAATTAATTTGAAAACTGATTAAATATACATTTACACACATTTACACCAGTAAATTAACAGAATTAATGATGGGCTAAAAATCTGCGGAAATCTGCGGAATTCTGCGCGCGCAGATTCCGTGTGGCCCTAGAAATGAGTTATTAACACTATTATTTTTAAAAATGTGCTGAAAATAATCTCTGAGACTTCAGAAAAATATTATATTAATAATATAAATCAATAAATACACTGTATATTTTCATGTTTTACAGATTGTTGTGTGTTTGATGGCATTAGTGCGTTATTTATGATTGTTGTTTAATGCTTTCTGTAACTGTCACTATAATAATAATAGTAATAATAATAATAATAATAATAATAATAATAATAATAATAATATATTTTTTTTATTTATATATACACTCTCAGAGAAAATGGTAAAATGTTGTACCAAAGAAGGTACAAACCCTTGTCACTGGGGCGGTACCTTTTTATGGGACAGAATTGTACCTTAAGAAAAGAAACAAATTTGTACCTTTTAAGGTCATGATTTGTACCATGGGAAACCAAAATGTACCTTTGTTTTTAAAAACCTGCAGATACAATATTGTGTACTTTGTGAAAGGGACCACCACAGTGACAAGACACTCTGTACCTTAACAGTGTCAAAAATGCTTCCCAAACATTTATTAAAATGCCTTAAATGTTTAGTTTACAAACATAGTTTTATGTTTTACCAGTTGTTTTGTATTATTGTGTTATGTAACTAAAAATATAATAGAAATAAACATATACTTTTAAATGATGATTCTTGTTTTAATATGGAAATTATTCCTAAAAATCACTTTGCCTTTCCAGTCATATTTATTCTCATAGATACTGTAATAAAGAAGGAGTTGTTCAACACTTGTGTACCTTTTATATGAGAACAATTGTGTACCTTCATTCCAGTTGTACCATTAAAGGCACAGAACAGCATCATAAGAGGTCTTTCAGTACCATATAAGGTACAACTTTTACAAAGGTACAACACTGTTTCTCAAGGAGCATTATTTGTACCGTCGTGTACCTTTTTTTCTGAGAGTGTAGCGCCTTTCCAGAGCTCAAGGGTACTTTACATAAAATGTAACAAAAGAGATCAAGCAGACATTAAAGAAACGGCAAACAAGTATCAACAACATTAGGGGTTGCAAACATACAAGTAATCAAAAATAACAAACCAGAAACACAGAACAAGACCTAAGAGACAAATATGTACAGGTGAGTCAAACAAAGGAGGTCAGTTTTTCAAATCCCAAGTGTAGCGTTCAGAAAACAAGCGAGTTTAATTAATGATTTGAATTGTGAGATATTATGAACAGAGCGGAGTGAATGTGGTGGAGAGCTCCAGAGTTTGGGTGCAGTGACACTGAATGATCTGCCCCCCATTGAAGAGAGGCGATACCGAGGGACTATTTATATACTGCATAAAAAATCAGTTTATTAACAGTTTTCATATATATTTCATTGTATTTTCCAATCTATTTCTCTTCTGGGTAAAGTCTTATTTCTGTTAGTTTGATTGATTGACAAATATATATATTTATGTTATTATTATCATTAATGTTATTTATTTAATTAATTAAAAACAGCTGTGGTCAATATTATTCACCCCCTAAAGATGTTTACGTGAATTGTCCACTGTTGACCTCTAATGACCTCTAATGAACTAAGTTACTGTAATTAATTACCCTAGTGAAGCCTTTAAATGTCACTGTAAGCTGAATACTAGTTTCTTGAGGAGTATCTAGTCTGATATTATGTGCTGTCATCATGGCGAAGAGAAAAGACATCAGGGTGTCACTTTATTTTGATGCTCCCTCTAGCGCATTTTGTTGAGTTTAAGTTACATTACATCAAGATGCCAACTAGTTCTCATTAGATTATAAGTAGACTGTTAGGATGGGGTTAGGGTTAGTGTTTGCAAAGTTTGTTATAGTCAGTTGAAGGAGCAGCATGGGCAGATATTAAGCAGACAGTCTACTAATAATCACATAAGAAGAAGTAATTGGCATGTAGTTGCAATGCAACTTTCAGTCAACAAAATGTACCCACAGGGACCATTAAAATAAAGTCTCACTGAAATCAGTAATTAGAAATGAGTTATTAACACTATTATGTTTATAAATGTGCTGAAAATAATCTCTCAGACTTCAGAAAAATATTAAATAATAATATACAGTAAATCAATAAATGCACTGTATATTTCATGTTTTACAGATTGTTGTGTGTTTGATGGCATTAGTGTGTTATTTATGATTGCTGTTTAATGCTTTCTGTAACTGTCACTATTCATATACTGAAAAAACAATCTGTTTATTAACAGTTTTCATATATATTTCATTGTATTTTCTAATCTATTATTATCCTTTCTCCATATTCCTTTGCTCATTAAACACACGCAGGGCCGGAGCGAGCTGAACTGGTGCTCTAGGCGAACGGTGATCACGCCGCCCTCAACCCCAAAGTGAAGAAGAAAGTGAGCGGTTCGCGGATGAACGTGAGGAGCGGGAGGGAGGGGGTAGGTGTCGCGGATTAAAGTGAGGACCGGGGGGTTCGCTCACTATTCTGCCGCCCTTGTCGGCCGCCTAGGTCGCCTCTACGGACACGCCGGCCCTGAACACACGTCAGCCACAACAGGAAATAAAAAAACTGCCACTGCGTTAAATGCGTTAATTTTTTTAATGGTTTAAATATTTCAAATTAATCGGCGTACGTTAACACGCTAATTTTGACAGCCCTAATATATATATATATATATATATATATAAAATATGTTATTATTATCATTAATGTTATTTATTTAATTAATTAAAAACAGCTGTGGTCAATATTATTCACCCCTAAAGATTTTTACCTCAATTGTCTACAGAATCTACTGTTGACCTCTAATGAACCTAGTTAAGCCTTTAAATGTCATTTTAAGCTGAACACTAGTATCTTAGTGTAGTTTGATTTATTGAAAAATACATATATTTATGTTATTATTATTATTACTATTAGCTGTGGTCAATATTGTTCCCCCCCTAAAGATTTTACGTCAGTTGCCTAAAGCATCTACTGTTGACAATCCACTGTTGACCTCTAATGACCTCTAATTACCCTAGTGAAGCCTTTAAATGTCACTGTAAGCTGAATACTAGTGTCTTGAAGAATATCTAGACTAATATTATGTGCTGTCATCATGGCGAAGAGAAAATAAATCCGTTGAGCTATTAAAACTATCTCTGAGACTATGTAAATAAATAAATATACACACTTTTTAGTAAATACAAACACACACACACACACACAGAGTTTCCGTATTTTGTGATTCCCAAGTGTTTACTGTTTATTTAAATAAATATTTTCTTATTTAATGCCATGTGAGTGACAAACATTTTATTAAAAATACAATTAAAAACCACAAACGAATGAATCCATCACTTTGATATGATTTTTAATGTTAATACATGATGAAAACTCCAATATTATCAATAATATATCTGTTTAAGAGTCATGAAAAGCGTAGCTGTATGAGAATGATGCAAGAGCTGCATGTGATGTCTCATTATCCTCCCTCCTTTCAATTGTTAACCCATTCATTAAAATAAATTAAAATAAAACGTACTAATATATTAAAATTGCTCTGCATCGTGGTGTCATTAGAGCGATCATCATCAGCTGAGCAGGCAATTTTGTTCCCTTCATGCAGGACGTGTTTAGTAATGACAGTAAAGCTTGTAAAATGAGTGTGTGTGTGAGCGTAAACCACTCCATTAATGCAAATAACACTTAAGAGTTGTGGAAAATCGTTCTGCGTGTGTGTCTGTATGAGCATGAATGACTTGATCAATGCAAATATCACTGACGAGTTGTGGAAAATTAAACTCTGTGTGTGTGTGTGTGTGTGTGTGTGTGTGTTTATTAGCAGCTCTGATCAGTTGTACAGCAGGAAGCTTTAGTTTCAGTTCGACTGTAATGGAACAAACAATGCAGTGCTGACGTGTGTGTTTGTGTGTGTGAAGCCCACTGCTCATATATAAGTAACACAATGTACATGTCAAACACGTGCTGTTCCCATCAGCTCACTGCGGAAACACACACACAAACGAACACACACACACACACTGCATATGACAGCCAGGGCCTTTCAGGTTATGACTGTGCAAAAACACGGGTGATCAAACCATGAGTGTTACAGTTTTCATTTCACATTCAAACACACACACACACACACACACACACACACAGTGCATCTCCTCTGAGATATGTTTTCGTCATGCATAAAACAAAATAAATAAATAAATAAATTAATTAATTAATTAAAATCCCCAACGTACTTTCCAGAAATAAAATCAGACTGCAAGCTTTTCTTTGGCTCCAAACTGACTCCAAAAAAAGCAGATTGTAAGCACATCACTGAAGAAATCCAGCAATAAATAAATGCAAATAAATAAATAAATAATGATAAAACATAACAAAATTTTGATAAATAAATAAATGAATAAGTACTGCAGCAAAGGGAAAGAATTATTAAAAGTAAAAATTTTAAATAACAACAAATAAATAAATAAAACAAGGAGGAAAAAATAAATAAAAGCAAAATAATGAAAAAATAAAATAAATTGAAATAGACAAAAAGAAAATAAATAGATTAAATAGATTGAAATTAAATAAAATAGAAAAGCTAAACAACAATAAAAATAATAAATACAAATAAATAAACAAAAATAAATAAATAAATAAATATACAAACAAACAAACAAACAAATAAATAAAGAGAAGAGGCAAAAATAATGACAGATTAAATATATCAATAAATTTTGAAATAAATAAATTTAAGAGTAAAATTAAATAGCAATAAATTAATAAATAAAGAGGAAAACAATAATAAAAATGTAAACAAATAAATAAATAAACAAATAAAAAATTGCAATAAATAAATAATTAAAGATTAAACAATAATAAAAAAATAAATAAATTAAGGAATGATCAAACTAATAAATTAAAGAGTAAATATAATAAAAATATAGAAATAAATAAACAAACAAATACAATTAAACAATAATAAAAATATAAATAACTAAGTAAACAAAGAAAATAAATAAAGAGTAAAACAATGAGAAGAAATTAAATGAAATTAGAAACAAATAAACAAATAAATGAAAGAGGAAAATAAAAATGTAAAAATAGCAATAAATAAAGAGTAAAAAATAATAAAAAAGTAAATACATAAATAAATAGAGGAAAACAAATTTTTTTATATTAGTAATAATAATAATGTTAAATAAATAAATAAATTAATTAATTACAGAGGAAAATAAAACTATAAAATTAGCAATAAATAAATAGCAAATAAACATTAACAAAAATGTAAACAAACAAACAAATAAATAAAGAAATAAACAAACAAACAAATAAATAAACAAATAATCAAACAAACAAACAAATAAATAAATAAACAAACAACTAAACAAATTAACAAACAAACAAATAAAAGCAAGATGCCATCCACAAATAGCTGAACTACTCTTGATCATATTTCTGTTTGCCTGGCATATGAAGCTGATTTTCCTGCATGTTTTCTAGTGATGTTTGCAGCGCGGGCTCTGTTCTGCATTATGTGTCATTTACTGTAGTGACAGTCAGGATGGCTCAGATTATCTGTGTGTGTGTGTGTGTGTGTGTGTCCCAGAACATTCCTTGCTCAGGCTTTATTTCACACAGTAAATCTACAAACACACTCTCTCACAGCAGCAGCCAATGCACAATTCACAGACATCAAGCATTTATTAGCAGCTTTAGAAAATGTCACATTAATAAAGAAACGACTGAACTATTATTAATAAAATAAATTTTATTAAAGATGAATTTTATGTGTCTGTTTATAAAATTAAGACTTTTTAAAATGCCTTTTTAATGGCAAACAAAAATTGCATATTAAGGTGTAAATTGCACTCTAAAAATAATTATTACCTTAAAGAGTCATTTGTTTACCGAATATAAAATTTAAATTAAAAAATGTTATCATGTGTACAGTATAAGTTAATCTGTAAAAGACTATTTTTTATATTTAATAGTAATTTTTTTTTACTAAATAATAATTGCATATAAAAATAACGTTTACAGTATGCAGTAAATCACATATAAAATGACGTTTACAGTATAATTGCATAATAAAAAAAAATTATGTACAGTATGTTGCAATTAAAATGATTAATAACAACAATTATGTGTGCAGTATAAAATGCATATAAAAATTCCATTCACAGAATAATTAGCATGATACAAAAAATACGTTTACAGTATAAATTGCATATATAAATAACATTTATAGTATAGATTGCAGATATTAATTATGTTTAGCATATAAATTGCATATAAAAATGATGTTTCAGTATAAATTGCATATAAAACTACACTTACAGTATAAATTGCATAATAAAAATAATATTTACAGTATGACTTGCGTAATAAAAATTATCTTTACAGTATAAATTGCACATAAAAATAACATAGTTATAGTATCTATACCATAGATTGCAGATACAAATTACGTTTAGCGTATAAATTGCATATAAAACTACATTTACAGTATAAATTGTACATACACATTACATTTACAGTATAAATTACATATAAAATGACGTTTACAGTATATATTGCATATAAAAAGACGTTTACAGTATGAACTGCATAATAAAAATGACGTTTACAGTATAAATTGCAAATAAAATGACGTTTACAGCATGAACTGCATAATAAAAATGACGTTTACAGTATAAATTGCATAGAAAAATTTTATTTACAATATAAATTGCATAATAAAAATATATTTACAGAATAAATTGCATATAACAGTTAGGTTTACAGTATGACTTGCGTAATAATTATCTTTACAGTATAAATTGCATATAAAAATACCAGTTACAGTATTACTTGCATAGAAAAATTATATTTATAGTATAAATTGCATAATAAAAATTACAGTTACAGTATTAATTGCATATAACAGTTAGGTTTACAGTATGACTTGCATAATAATTATCTTTACCGTATAAATTGCATATAAAAATAATATTTACAGTATTACTTGCATATACAAATTACGTTTACAGTATGAATTTCCTCATAACATGACGTTTGCGGTATGAATTGCATAATAAAAATAACATTTACAGTATAAATTGCATATCCACATTACAGTTACAGTATTAATTGCATATAAAAATATGTTTACAGTATAAATTGCTTATTAAAATTACATTGCAGTATAAATTGCACGTAAAATGACGTTTACAGTATGAATTTGCTTATAAAATGATGTTTACAGTATTAATTGCATATAAAAATTGTTTACAGTATAAATTGCATATACAAATTACAGTTACAGTATTAATTGCATATAAAAATGACGTTTACAGAATGAATTGCATATAAAAATTTGCATTTATAGTATAAATTGCATATAAAAATTACAGTTACAGTATTAATTGCATATTAAAAATTATATTTACAGTATAAATTGCATATACAGTTACGTTTACAGTATAAATTGCATATTAAAAATACATTTACAGTATAAACTGCTTATTAAAATTACATTGCAGTATAAATTGCACTGTAAAAGATAACTGTTATCTTAAAGAGCTATTTGTTTACTGAATAAACTTGCATACAAAATAGCTTACAGCATAAACTGCACTGTAAAAGGCCATTTTTATATTTAAAAAAAAAATTTGTTTACTGCATACAAATCTTGCATTTAATAAATCATGCTTGCAGTATAAAATGCATTGCAGAAAGTAATTTTATCCTTAAAAAGCATATTTTACCTGAATTAAAATCATTTTAGCCTCAAAATATTAGTTACTATCACTGAAACAATGAAAAAATGCACTGTTTCATTGCAAACGCATAACATTTTTGATTTAAATTCCAATAAACAACCAGACAATGTAAGCATATGCTTCTTCCTATAGTCCTTTTTCAGACATGCACAAGTTAAAATGCATCTGCATTGTGTTGTTGCATTATTTAGTCTAACTAAAGTGTGTTGAATTTATTAAAAAATATCTATACATTTGATTAATGCCTTGCAGATTTTCATTTTTCATGTTCAAAATAAAGTGTAAAGTCTAAATAAAGTGTATTGATTTTCAAAAATATCTACACATTTGGCTTCATTTACTAACATTACTGACGTTTTTGCTTTTCATATTCGAACATAAAGTCTACATGAGTCTATATAAAGTGTGTTGGAACTATCTATACGTCTGATTAATGCCTTTCTTTATTAATATTATTGATGTTTTGTTCGAAATGAAGTCTAAAGTCTACATAAAGTGTGTTGAAATCATTAAAAATATCTATAAATCTGATTAATGCCTTTGTTTATTAATATTACACTAGTTTGTGTTATGTGTGTTTAAAATAAAGTCTAACGTCTAACTAAAGTGTGTTGGATTTATTAAAAAATAGCCATAAATCTGATTAATGCATTTGTTTATTAATATTATTGACGTTTTGTTCAAAATCAAGTCTAAAGTCTACATAAAATCTGTTAAAATCATTAAAAATATCTACATATTTGATTAATGCATTTGTTTATTAATATTACAGTAGTTTGTTTTATTGTGTGTTTAAAATAAAGTCTAACGTCTAACTAAAGTGTGTTGAATTTATTAAAAATATCTATAAATCTGATTAATGCCTTTGTTTATTAATATGATTAATATTTTCTACGAAATCAAGTCTAAAGTCTACATAAAGTGTGTTAAAATCCTAGAAAAATTATCTATATATTTGATTAATGCATTTTTTATTAATATTACAGTAGTTTTTGTTATGTTCGTTTAAAATAAAGTCTAACGTCTAACTAAAGTGTGTTAGATTTATTTAAAAATATCCATAAATCTGATTAATGAATTTGTTTATTAATATTATTAATATTTTGTTCAAAATCAAGTCTAAAGTCTAAATAATGTCTGTTGAAATCATTTAAAAATATCTATACGTTTGATAAATGGCTTTATTTATTAACATTATTGTAGTTTGTTTTATTGTGTGTTTAAAATAAAGTCTAACATCTAACTAAAGTGTGTTGGATTTATTAAAAAATATCTATTAATCTAATTAATGCATTTGTTTATTAATATTATTGATGTTTTCTACGAAATCAAGTCTAAAGTCTACATAAAGTGTGTTAAAATCATAAAAAATATCTATACGTTTGATTAATGCATTTGTTTATTAATATTACAGTAGTTTTTGTTATGTGTGTCAAAATAAAGTCTAACATCTAACTAAAGTGTGTTGGGTTTATTAAAAATAATCTGATTAATGGCTTTATTTATTAATATTATTGACGTTTTTCTATTTCATGTTCGAAGTCTGAAGTCTACATGAAGTGTGTTGCAACTATTATAAAACTACAAATACATTTGATTACCGCTCCTAAAGATACTAAAGTAAACAAATGTCGATTTCAACACTTGCCAGCATCACTAAAATATACATTTTGCAGCTTATAACAAATCTAAAAACCTGATCTGAGAGTTCAACATGCAACAAACTTTTACTTTTCCTCAGTAAGAGTGTGCAGGAACACAGCAGAGCAGTCATAAAGGATGGAGGCGTTTCAAACACTCATTCCTACCTACACTGACACACACACACACACGCACACTAATCGATGACACACAGCGTTTAGCATTTTACACTCATTTTTACACTCAGATTTGCATTAGTGACAAAGTGTGAAGCGCAGCGCAGACGGGCTCGACAGAAAACAGGAAACTGTTGAAAGAAAAAAATTCAAAAATTCGAAAATTCAAAATTCCTTTGAAGCGGTTCTATTTAAAGGTCAAGATGCGAAAGATGAAAGAAAAGATCAAAGGCAGGTGCAGATCTAAATTAAACATCAAAGACAGGCTCATTTGATGATGTTTTTACCTTGATTGAGATTTCAGCAAACATCCAGCAATCAGCAGTGAGTGTGAGCACAACTGTCTGACTCGGCTAATTTTCACAGTGTGTCAATGAGTCACATCACAGCTACAACACACCCACGACACACACACACACACACATACACGCGTCATGCAGCCATCGTGGGTCAAATGTGGATGCTCGGGGCTTCATCTGTGATTGGAGAAAGTCTCGCTAGAGCTCAGAGGCTGATAAGAGTTTCTTTAGATGAAGAAGATCGACACATCCTGACACGTTTCAGCTTCTGTGTGTGTGTGTGTGTGTGTAGTGTGTGCTTTGTAATCCTGAACTAAAAGTCCCCAAAAGTATAGCAGTACCAGTCATTTCTGACCTTGGGGTAAGCAAAATATTCTTAAGTGAATAAATAAAAATAAATAATAAAAGATTATTCTGCTGACCTCATTGGCAGATTATTATGCTTGCTTTAAGGAAAAACTCACTTTAATTTTGATTATTTGTTTGTTTGTTTGTTTGTTATTTTTTGTTTGTCTAGAAACAGCTTCTAGATTTTAGACAGATTTTAGATATTTGGACTAGAAACAAGCCAAAATCTCTAAGTAAAGTATTTCTTGCAGTGATCCTTGTAATTCTGAACTAAAAGTCCCCACAAGTATAGCAACACCAGTCAGTTCTAACCTTTTGGGGACATTTTATTTGGTTCATCTCCAAAATCAGACAGGGTGAAGTGTTTTAAAGACGTAAATATTAAGGTTGTTTGCTGTGAGGGTTGAGTTTAGGGTTGGATTTAGCTCTAT
>CAIGQQ010032393.1:335366-352576 GCA_903798035.1 Danio albolineatus
GTGTGTGTGTGTTACTTCTGAATCCTTTATGCCACTCAACGCAGCATACCCACAGATTATTCATTCATTCATTCATTTTCAGCTTAGTCTCTTTATTAATCAGGGGCTGCCACAGCGGAATGAACCGCCAATTATTCTAGCATATGTTTTACACAGCGGATGCCCTTCCATCTGCAACCCATCACTGGGAAACACCCATACACACTCATTCACACATAACTTTCGCTTACCAACTCCCCTATAGCGCATGTGTTTGGACTGTGTGGGTAACCAGAGCACCCGGAGGAAACCCACACCAACACGGGGAAAACATGCAAGCCGCGACCCAAATTTTTAGGAACTGTAATATAATTTTAGGAATTATAATTAATTTGTTTTTATTTGTTAACATACACAAGTAGTGAAAGAAAAATCATGAGAAAATCAGCAAGACTTACAAATAAACAATATTTTATTGCTGACATTTAACAAAATGTATCAAATTATAGAAATATTACAAAGTGAAAACGACAAACACTGTAAACAGCGGTTAGGGTGAGGAAAGGTTGTTACCATGAACAAAACTGAACTGTTAATAAAACATGAACACTGATCCTGTTGAACAGAACAAACCAGCACATTGTAAAATGATTAAAACATCCATAACCATTTCTACATCTAATATGACAGCAGTTATAAACATCTGTTTCACTTAACAGTAATGTGGGAAGATAATGAGATAACTGAGGATGTGCTTTACTGATGTGATAAGAGTCAGGAGTGATGGTAGACAGTGCTACCCGAAGATCGTGCTTTATGTACAACCTGTTTCTCTTCTTGGACTCAAGCTGCACCAAGGAAGAGAAGCCACTTTCATACAAATACGTAGTTCTGAATGGGATGGGTTTGATCGCACTCTCAGATCGCCAAAACTGGAAGTGTCTTACTTCACTGAATTTCCTTTTCAGCGTCTGATCACATGACAGCTCCACCAGCTGACTCTCTATTGCTCGGCAACGTGACGCTTTCCACGTCGATTCCAAAGGGAACGGTTGTCGTGCGCGCATTTCTAAATAAAAGTCCGGTATACGCAAAACAAGTTAAAAATTAAACTTTTGTTGTTATTTTGACCACACACTCCGCGACCCACTGAAAATGTTCCTGCGACCCACTTTTGGGTCGCGACCCACCAGTTGAGAAACACTGGTCTAGACATTCTTAAATCAAGCAGGATTTCTAGACAAACAAATAATATTGTTTTGTTTTTAGAAATAATGAGTCAAAATTAAGGGAGTTTTTATGTTTTGCTTGTCTAGGCTTGCTTATTGATCAAAGAATTTATAGATATATTATTTTTTTAAAACCAAATTATGCACAAAAATGATGCACAAAAACATCTGTGCCATAACTACACTACTGTAAGTGCATGCCCTGTTCACACCAGCTATTAGGATGCATTTTCATTAATGCAATCGTCTTTGCCGTTTAAATGTGTTTATTTAGTCTACCAAATTTTAACAAATATTTTAGAACATTGAAAGTTATTAATTTAGGTGAATAAACAAATATTGATCCTGTGAATGCAGCTGGAATGAAATCCATCACATACAGTAAACTATATGCAAGAGTAATTGGCGGTTCGTTCTGCTGTTGTCACCCTTGATAAATCGGGGAGTAAGCCGAAGTGTAGTGAGTGAGCCTGAGAAAAGAGTGATCACCCAAAACATGCATCATGTAAAGCAGTGGTTCTCAAACTCTTTTCACCAGGTACCACCTCGGAAAAAAATTGTCTCTCCAAGTACCACCATAATGATCAGTATTGAAGTACAGTAGCGTAGTAGGCCTAATTAAGCAGCTACAGCACTGCACAGTTCAAAAATGAGACAAATTAATTTCTATTATTAAGAATATGTATTATTGTCAGCCACTTTAAACATTATAAATAGTTTGAACATTAACTGTGCTTGCAGACAAAAAAAAACTTCACAGTTTAAATTAAAATGTGATTTTAAGGTGTTTCAAAATGGCACTGTTCTTAAAAAATAAAAAGAAATCTGCTGTACTTATAAAGTATTAATGTATAGTAGCCTATTCATCAAAACCATCAAATCCTCCCTCATTAGTGAAGTGGTAAAAAGTAGACAAAAGAAGCGTGTGACTGGGAATGTGACTGGAAACACACTCCAGGTGTAACTGGGAATGTCTTATTTGTCCACCTATGGTTGGACTGAGGAAATCGCACAATAATATTAGCATGTATAAACAGCACGCACATCTCTCTATCTCTCTGTCTGCCTGTGCGTCCTGCATTAAAATCCTTTAACACACGGCAAGCCGTTGATTATCCCTTACATACACAAATACAATGCTTGACCAATTCATACCTGCAGTCCTGAGTTTGCAGTAACTGAAATCCCAACACAACCGGACTCTTCTAGGCTAGCCCTAGAAGGGCTTCTCTAGCGCGTGTGTATCTGCTTCGCATAACCCTCCGCAAGCGCCGCGTGCCTCTTTCACTTCCTCCGCACTAAGCAGATAGATTTTTTTTAACATCTGATGACGCGATGCACTAAAGTAAACACTCTAAGCTCCCAGGTGTACTCTTTCTCTTCAGGGAACAGCCCATGCTGTCTGATCATGGTGTTATCGTACGCGTCAAAGGGTTAAAAAAGTATGCTCATTTTATTCTTTTATTATTGAGCGATTCCCCGTACCACTCGAAGAAAGCCCACAGTTTGAGAACCACTGATCTAAAGGTTTCAAGGCTTAAACTTGCATTCCAGTTAATAAAAAACAAAGTGTTGCTGGTTTTACTCTAAACTCTGCTTCTATTCGTGCAGCACATCAATAATGAGCACATCCACGGAGAGAAGAAGGAGTTTGTTTGCCACTGGAAGGATTGTTCCCGAGAGCAGCGTCCGTTTAAAGCACAGTATATGCTGGTGGTGCACATGCGCAGACACACCGGAGAAAAACCACACAAGTGCACTGTGAGTACTGACACTTTTCCAATCTAACAATCTGCAATGATCCTCTGCATTACTAAACAAAACATGTACACTTGACACTTGTTTCTGTGCATCAGTTTGAAGGCTGTAATAAAGCGTACTCACGGCTGGAGAACCTGAAGACTCATCTGCGCTCACACACCGGAGAGAAACCTTACGTTTGTGAACACGAGGGCTGTAACAAGGCTTTCTCTAATGCGTCAGACCGAGCAAAGCACCAGAACAGAACACACTCCAATGAGGTAATATCACACACCACATTAATGATGCACTGATGTACACTTGTGTCTTAATGAACAATATTAATGCATGCACTGATATACACTTGTGTCTTAATAAACAATATTAATGCATGCACTGATATACACATTTGTCTTAAGAAACACAGTATTATACATGCCCTGATGTACACTTGTTGACAAAATTTGCAGAATGTTTTTGTTCTATCTATGTAATCAATCTGTTTATTGTCATATTAAAATCCTCACCAGCATAAGAAAAGTGTCTAAATATTAGGGCTACTTTCGAGCTACTAGTTAAAAAGACACAAAGAAATCCTTCTCAATACACGTTTTATTAATTCATATCCGAATCCATCAATTTCATAGGCCTAACATAAATCGACAACTTTATATTACTTTTGTAAGTTACAGAGTAATATAAAAATAAAAAGCTGCATGCAACATTGTCATTTAACATCTGCGTCATAAGCTTCCTGTATAGGCGAAGCGAACTCGTGTTCATCCTGTAGGTTAATGCTTTAACAAGCTATTAAAATAACTTAATCATTTAACATGTTTTCAGCAGTAAGAACTAAGTTAAACTTAATTACTTAAACCTGTTCAGAAAGACAAAAATAGTTCTCGCCAACAATACAGCTGACCCGCAAAAAAACTAAACAATAGCCTAAATTAATAAATAATGCATAAATAAAAAGCTGAAATTGAAAATACCTAAATAATATTGATAACACTAAGAAAAAAAGAAAAAAGCTGTTACGTTTATTTATTATACAATTATTATGTTTAATTATACATTTAATGTATAATTAAATGTACATTAATTATAAAAACCCGAAACCTAAAATGCGTCTTGAAAACTATATTCATAAAGCAGTATTCATAAAACTAATTAAAAGATTAATAAAATTATTCTGCGCCAGGCTACTCTCATTCAATCATTTAATTTCTGCTACGTTTAAACAGTTATTAAAATAGCAAAATGAACGAATATATTAGCCTACTTCAACCGCCATGAAGGTTATGCAAACGACCATGTGCGCAAGTATGTTATACAACAAGTAGTCTGATTTAAAAAAAAAATCATATTTAAGTTTCCAGCAGGGATAACAGGAATGAAAATTATTTTGGTTCAGAGAAGAAATAGTTCATCAAGCGACAATAGCCTATACAGCGAAACAGAAAATAAGTAAACTATTTATAAGTAAATTATTTAAATAAATAAAAAAAAGAAATTCAAATAATAAATAAAATATGCGTAGACACGGTAAACAAACAAATAACAGCATGATATTTTAACATGCAGACATAATTTATGAGAAAATGTATTTCGTATTTAAAAGTCATAGAAAAAAACAACAACAACGCAGCTATGAATAAAAAGCGCATCTTGCATATTATTCATTTTATATTTACTCTGTTTTCTGCAGAAATAAGCAATAGAATCATTCGACTTTATACAGAACACAAAAATATACTTATACCCGCTCTCATCCTCAGCTACAGACAGTCTTTGGTCAAGCTCGTGGATCGCTGGTTTGCATTTAGAAATACAAGCCGGAGGAGAGTGATGCCGGCTTGCTTTTTGCCTTGTTACAGTGTTGCCGGCCAAAGAAAATTTCTATCACTTCTTGAGCTGGTGACAGGGATAGCAAGAAATGGTTTCGCTAGTTTGGATAGTAGAGGAAACCGATCTTCATTACATAACTACCATTCCAGAGGATTCCCTGCTGTTAATGTTGATGTTAATAATCTTGAATTTAATCCTCAGCTGTAGTTGGAAGCTTTAACCTTGGACCGTGGTGTTTGTTGAATACGTTTGCCGTTTTGATGTCATTTATAAATGCACGCTCGAGTAGTCGATTGTTTCTGAGAGCGCCGACTAGTGGTTGAAGTAGTCAATCGCTCGACTAGTCTATGCAAGCCCTACTAAATACATTTAAACCTTTCATTCTAACATTAATTTAACATAAAATCTTGTGGTAGTTGGAGATGTAGGAGTAGTTGTAGGAGTTGTAGAACAATACATGCAGTTTTGTTTCCAACCTAAAAGATCTAAAGGGGTTTCTCTGTTGTTTGTGGCCTTTAGAAACCGTACATTTGTAAGATTCCCGGCTGTACGAAGCGCTACACGGACCCGAGCTCTCTGAGGAAGCATGTGAAGACGGTGCACGGACCGGAGGCGCATATAACGAAAAAACACCGCGGCGACACCGGTCCTCGTCCTCCTGGTCTGACCGCTGCAGGACAGAGCTCTGAACTGCTGATAGAGAAAGAGGAGAGAAACCGAGAAGACTGCAAACTACACGCTCCAGAAAACACACTGGTAAGACTAGGATTACGACGGCATCACAACTCCAACCAGCCAATAAGGAGATATAAGTCAGCATTACCAATAATTTAGTATTTTTTGCACTCTGATTGAATGGTTATGTGCTTTAATATCAATAGTATGACTTGAATAATCTCTGTCTTCCTCCAGAAATCTCAGCCGAGCCCTGGTGGCCAGTCTTCCTGCAGTAGCGAACGTTCTCCACTAGGGAGTGCTAATAATAACGACAGCGGTGTGGAGATGAATCTTAACGCGGCGGGAAGTTTGGAGGATCTGACCGCACAGGAGGACAGCGGGAACGCTGGTGTGTCTGAATCTAGCACTACCGTCGGCTCGGGGGGAATGTGCATGTCTGTACAGGCCTTGAAGAGGCTGGAAAACCTGAAGATCGACAAACTGAAGCAAATTCGTCGGCCGACGCCACCTGGGCGCAATGCTGGAAACAAACTCCCGGCTCTCTCAGGTAAAGATCGTAGCGAATATATAATTGAAGAGTTTCGTTGCAAAACGAGATATATCCATTTTGAGAAATGTTGGTTATTTGACATTATTATTGAAGACATCAACAGTCAAGTTTATTCACAATTTCTGTACATTAAACTATTACTGGAGCTCAGTGAAGGCCAGGGACACATATTCTTCACATCCAGGATATTTTTATTGAATTTTATGTCCATAAATAGTTCATAAATAAGTTAAAAAGCATGCCAAAATCTCACTTATTTATCTTAACATTGTCAAACATCTTAAATTGATTAAAATTAATAAAAACTATATGGAACAGTATATACAAAGATTGATTATTATTAATAAGATTCTGAGTTAGTTTTGGCCAGAACGTACACAATATAACATCACTTTTTTTTTCTTTTTTTTTTTTTGCTGGGGCACCAATGGCTTTAAGCAGCTTCACTGCGGCATTTGAAGAAATCTTTTGGATCATCAGTGGGAAAATTTACAATAATTTATCAATAGATCATAAATATTCATAATATTCAAACACATAATGCCATAATAGACATAATGTGACTATGGCGTGTGCCAGTAATCCAGGCCAGTCCCTGAATGAAAAGGACGGATAACAACATACCGGCTGAGCTGTCAGAGCAAACTAACTGCAGGATGTTTATCGCTTCAACCATCCTTAAACAGCTTCAGACTAATTGTGATTAGTTATAATATAGAGAAGTAAGATTAAGTTAGTTAAATAAATGACTTGTAGCTCGTTACAGAAAGAGTGGAGGATCCTGAACACCGCTGCTGAAAACCAAACCTGTATGATCAGAGCGGGCGGAGCCGCGATGGCGCAGTTTCTGTTTCACCGAGTCCGCGGACACAAGCTCGCCTCGTCCCGTCATATTTAATGACTTATTTCACTGTTATAAAGTTATTATTATTATCATTATTATTATGCAGCTGGAATGACCGGCTCCAATCCGTCATCAAAATCCATGAGGTTAGCTGGACTCTGAAGCTTTAATTCTCTGACTGACAGACGGACGTAGCCTGTGACTGACAGCTCGCCTACAGTATAAACTATTAAATGGCAAACGTTTTTAGTTAGCCTAGTGAATCCTCTTTTTAAAAACAAAAAAATCCTCTTTTTTTTGTTTTGATATTATCGTTAAATCAATGAGCAAACTCAGAGCACTTCGCCGGTGGTGACTCTCCTGCCAGGGGATGCTGAGCTCGCGCATATAGCTGTTCTATATATAACAGTTCTATAACTGTTTTATCGCACTTTGTAAAGAAACTGGTCTGGTGGATATCGCGTTTTGTGAAAAAATACATTTTGTAGTGGCCTAAAATGTTCATTCTTAAATTGTGTTAATGGCAGCAGTTCACACATAGATAAGGAACATCTGAACAGTGATTTACAATCATAAAATCCAAATGTCAAAAAATGTTGTTTATCGCGTTTTGCAATAAACTCTTCAATTTTTCTTCCTTTTTCCTAATGATTAACCATTGTTCAAACTGACTGGCCTTTGATTATGTTGGTGCCTGTTTTTGCCCTCATTGACTTCCTTTATCACCACATTTATAATCATATAATCATGCATTCTTGATTGTAGGTGGTTTTGTAATCAAAAAATGTGGTTATAACGGAAGTAATTTTAAATATTAATGAGACTTCCTGGTTAAATAACGAAAAACTAATAATTCCACCAGAATTAGCTCTCAAACTAACTCTTCCTTCTCTTCTCCTTCCAGCAACAGGAGAGATGATGAGCATGTGTGCTCCCTCGCCCCTGCTTTCCAATCGACGTGTGATGGAGCTTTCAGCTCCCGATATGGGTGGAGTTGCTGGAATGGGAATGTCCTGCAATCCGAACGACCGGCGCGGCAGCGGCACCAGCAGCCTTAGCTCCGCTTACACCGTGAGCCGCCGGTCATCAATGGTCTCACCATACCTGTCCAGCAGACGCTCCAGTGACGTGTCCCACTGCCAGTCTGTGATGGGGGGTGAAGTACCCAGTGACCCAATGTCTCCACAGCACAGCCAAAGAGCCGGATTGTGCCAGAGTTCTGGGGGTTTACCAGGTCTACCGAGTCTCACTCCTGCACAGCAGTACAGTCTAAAGGCTAAATATGCAGCAGCAACAGGAGGTCCACCCCCTACCCCGCTCCCAAACATGGACCAGGCTGGCACTCCTGCAAGACATGTGGGATTCTTGAGGGAATGCCACGGCCAGCCTCTTCCTCCATTTCTGCAGCAAGGTGGCACAAGAAGACATAGTGCTAATGCCGAATATGGTACAGGAGTGATCTATCCACATCAGGCACCTGGCAACAACACAAGACGTGCCAGTGATCCTGTGCGCTCCGGAGCTGACCCGCAGGGTTTACCCAAAGTACAGCGATTTAACAGCTTGAGCAACGTGTCTCTTATGAGTCGCCGAAATGCACTGCAGCAGTGCGGATCTGATGCTGCTCTGAACAGACACATGTATTCGCCTCGGCCACCGAGCATCACTGAAAATGTCATGATGGAGGCCATGGCTATGGACGGGAACACCGAAGGCAGGCAGCAGGGCAACATGATGCCAGCTGGAGACCGAAGCTACATGGGCTACCAGCACAATCCTCATCAAGCAAGTCAGCTTTCTCCTGGGCAAGAAAGTCTGGGATGCATTGATCAAGTTTATCAGTCTCAAATGCAAGGTCAGTATCAGCGTGAGGAGAGTTGCACCTCTGGGGTAATGGGTCAGACTGACATTGCAAACAATCTACTTCAGCAAGCTGAGTATGGGATGAGCACTTGTCAGCTCAGTCCCTCAGGTCCACACTATCCCAGCCAAGGTGATGGATCAGGACCTTGGGGACAAACCAACCAGCTTCATAGCCCTGGGATGCAATACCAGGGAGCAGGAATGCAAGGACAGCACTACCCTCAACAGGGCATATTTGACCCTACATCTGACCCTAACCTTCAAAGAGTTACTGTAAAGCCAGAGCAATTCCATCCATCAATGGGAGGATCTAGTTCTTGCCAGAACACTAAAACTCTGCACCAGAATAGGCATAATGCAAATATGCAAACATATCCACTACAAGGCCAAGGTATCATGAATAGATCCGCCAGTGCCAGTTGTGACTTTCATCATTCCCAAATGGGACCACAACCTAGCCAGGCGGGATCTTTCCAGAGTGGTACTGGAATAAACCTTGCTCTAGCAGAGAGCCGCAGATCACAAACACCAATGCATCAAATGAAGGAAATGATGGTGAGGAACTACGTGCAATCCCAGCAGGCTCTCCTATGGGAGCAGCAGCAAGAGCAGAGTGTGTCCGGAAAGCCTGATGGCATGGACATGGGACAAACACAGATGATGCAGCACAGTCCACAGCATCAACAAGCCAACCAGAATCTTTATCCTGGGAACACTTACCAAGGCTACCCAAATCAGAACTTGATGAGCCCACAGCAAAATCGAGTTCCTGGATCTGTCAAAGAGCAAATGCAAAGCTCCTGCTATGGGCCAGACATGATCCCACGGCCACCCCAAGTGCGGAAGCCTTTGAGTCGCCAAAACAGCCTTTCCCAACAAGCAGGTGGAGCTTACCTGGGAAGCCCACCTCACCTCAGCCCGGTCCACTCTACTGCCAGTCCCAGAAGAGGAGTTCGACTCCCACCAGTTCAACAACAACAACAGCAACATTCAGAAAACTTCAACAACAACAACAACCCAATGTACTACTCAGGCCAGATACACATGCACCACGACCTAGAGAAGACTCCAGAGGGTCCATGCCTTGCCCAGCAGCACCTTACAAGCTCAGACCCCACTACAAAGCCAACATCAATCTCTTATTCAGATCCTGCCCCCATGTCTAATGCCTTAGAACACCTAGACCTGGAGAATGCTCAGATTGACTTTACCTCCATCATTGATGACCAAGAACCTTCATCTTACAGTCCAATCAATGCACCTATAGGACACCACCAATGCTCCTCTCAGACCTCCTCTCGCCTCACAACACCCCAAAACTCCATCACACTTCCAAGTGGCCTTTCTAATATGGCGATCGGGGACATGAGCTCAATGTTGACATCCCTTGCTGGGGAAAACAAGTATCTAAACACGTTATCCTAAGGTGCTTCTGCGTATAATTGGGCCAAAGTGAGCATGTAGAAGGAGATGGATCAGGACCTTGTGGGACAAGCCAACCAGCTCCACAACCCAGGGATGCAATATTAGGCTGCAGGAATGCAAGGACAGCACTACCCTCAAGAGGATGTATATGACCCTAGCCTACAAAGAGAGACTGTAAAACCAGAGCAGATCCATCCATACATTGGAGGATCCAGTTCCTGCAAGAACTCCAAAACTCTGCACCAGAATAAGCATAATGCGAATATGCAAACATATAATCCACCACAAGGATAGAGCAAATATGTAAACACATTATCTTAAGGTGCTTCTGCATATAATTGGGCTAAAGTGAGCATGTAGACTCCAATGATTGACCCTTGCTACACTAAAGTTTCCTCTAAACGTTTTGCTTGTCCTTCAATTACTGCTGGGGTCCTACATTGGATCTCACAGCCTAATAGTTTTGTAATTGCGCAAAATATAATACCACCGAGGCCTATAGACTATTAAAGAGGTATTCCGGTCACTACTGTTGGATGATGGAAGTCACATTTGTTTAAAATGTAAATATAAGCATTGGACTCTAAATGGGGGCAGGATAGAGAATACATATATGGACTGGCTAAAACGCCACGTGAGCGCTACGTAAGATGACTAAAGTGAGGGAATGTGTAAAGAAGAAGCTGGTAGCCACATTTAACTTTTGGTTAAGACAGGACTCAAGTGCCTTTGACCATTGTGGCCTCTTTGATCCCTCACGGTGCATTCACACGAGGCTTCAGCGTCAACGCTTGACAGAGGGCGTGTCTGAAGTTGGGGCTGACGCGACCGTCATAGTCAACAATCGGCTACTGTCTGAGCTGGTGTATTTGCATACAGCGATCTGATTGGCTGACGCTTCCGTAGGCGTTGTAGTCCCAACTTCTGCAGCGAGCAACGCCACTGAAGCGGTGCCGATGGATCCACAATGCAGTTTGGCAACGCCTGACGTCACCCATTTAAAGTGAATGGGAAGCATTAACGCTGACGCCCCGTGTGAATGGGGCGTCACAGGTACAACATGTTGGAGAAAACATCCCACATGAAAAAAATACTATAGTAATTTATAGTAAATACTGTAGTGTTTTGAACCACACTATAGTAATGTGTATTATACTGTATATATATTATAGTATTTGCAATACTGTTTATGAATGCTACATCATGCTGTAGTATCCCCAATAGGGAACTGATAAGCTGTAATAGATACTATAGTATACTTTAGCTTTCACTAAAGTAAGCTGTGTTGTAGTTAACTAGAAAACTACAGTATTGGGTCATTTGTTTATATTAATGTAGTTGTTGTGTTACAATAGCAACTAAAGATTAATTCAAGTACTTTACTATAGTATGGTCAAAAATACTATAGTATTTACCTATTCATTATTATAGTATTTTTCATGTGTGATGATAGTTGAGACAGATAAGTATTCGACAGAAAAGCTTAGCATACGAGTACAGCCAAATGCGAAGGCTTTCAGTGTATAATCCATATATACACAGATGCCAAAACACATTTGTGTGTATTTCTGAAACCCCTCATGCACACAAGCAGGCATCTGTTGTTGTTATTGCATCTATTGCAGTTTGTTGTTTAGTTTCTTTTTTGACTGAAAAACAACAGTCCAGGCAAGTGTTTCCACCTTGTGGACCAACTAATAAGTGCAACAAAAAACATTCAGCATGCATTTGCAAGCTAAAGGCTGATTTATACTTCTGCGTCAAGCACACGTGTATGCTCCGGTCGCTTAGCCCTCAACGTGGCCATCACTGACGCTGACGCACACCTCTCAAAAAATGTAACTACATGTCGCAACCATGCGTAGCGCAAGTGATTGGTCAGGTTTATCGTGGTGGCGAGTGTGAGCGGGGGTGAGAGCCTCACGAGCCCAATGGAGTGAGGGTGTACTCACATTATGTACAGTTCCCTTTAACCGGGCCAAAGCACGCTTGTCCCCCCTTCCGTCTCCCCCGATAGCCCGCACTCTCATTGCATTCGGGCCTGAGCACGCTTACGTTATCGATGATGCACTATTCAGTGTAAGAGACGCGCTCTCGAAGATTTCAGTGGACATTTCTTTATATCATTATATCGTTTTAGTGGTTTGATATGCAGTGACACACAGTCAGATATTCCCCTGAACAGATCAGCCACTGCTGACGCTCATAAACAATCATGATGTCCTCGTGCTGCAGGAATAAGAAGGTTTACTAAAGGTGCAGCTGAGGTGCAGTGAGGGGTTTGCGTCTTTGATAATCTACGACAGTTTGCGTTCATTAAACAGTAAGAATGATTCAGAAATCCATATCAAACAGTCCCCAAAAGTCACGTCTCCTCTTCAGTTTGGGGCTCAGGTGCGCTCTGCACTCGCACTACAAGCGTACCGCGCCAAAGCCCAAGTGAACCACGCTCTGGCACACGCTCTGGCTTCCAACCGGGCCAGGGCCGGCCAACTGAGCCGATTCAGAGCACTCACACTTCTAAAATTATCCAGGAAACGGGCCTGAGCACAATTCGGATAGCATAGTGTGAGTACGCCCTGAGTGTTTACAAGTCTCAAGGCCTGTGAAAGAGTTTACCTGTGTTTACCTTATGATTAAAGTTGTTGCATGTCCACCGGTTCCCACCTCTGAATTGAGCCAGGTGTACATTAAGGTAGCATTCTGAAAAAATAAAACACCAGTGAAGAAACACAGCACAAAGGAATATAAAAACCTCACTGCCATCTAGTGTTTCGGAAGTGTTATTGCAGAGCAACACAAACAGCATGCAGAAGTATAAATGCACGACAATGTGCAAGGCATGCACCGTGGGTCACACCGATTACTCGATGCAGAAGTATAAACCAGGCTTAAGTGCACACATTACATGCATTTAGAAAGCGTATGTCACACGCATTGTGCACATACCCTTTCATACACATATTTGTGATTAGGAGTGTTCTCGCTAAATCTCATCACTGACTGTCATAATGGCGGATTACGGAACAGTATTTCAAAGCCTTGTCAATTATCTCTAGGTCTAGACAAGAGCCTTAGAGTCATGGCATTCAAAGTGTTAGTGTTGTTTTCTGATTCTTCGACTAGTCTGTTTTCAGACAGATACTTTAAAGGGTAAGGGCACTGAGTTGTGTTTTTTGTACGGTTTCTGTTAGTCTACGATGCGCTACATAACTCAAGCTAGCATGCATATGCATTGCACTGACAACAGCACTGAGCTGAGGAGAAGTGATACGTTTTTATTAAAGGTTTCATATAGTATGAGAGTTACATACAGAGCAGGTACTTGATATTTGTCAAGCTTTTGGTTACGCCCTAGTTATTTCAACACTTTGTGTACGTTGTGCCTATCATTTAAGTGTTATCGAGGGGTGTGTTACAATAGACAACAACCCTTTAAAAATCTCAGTGTTTCCACTTTCCGTGGCATACCAAAGACGACTGGCACTGAGACGAATACACGCTTGATACTTGCTAGAAACAATGTGCTTCCATGTTGCTGTGATAAAGAATGTTCTTTTAATTTCCCTTTCGTTTTTTAAAGAGAAAAAAAAAACATATTTTGTGGTTTTTGCATTTCTGCGTGTTTTTGTATCTGTCACAGTTCACCCAAACCTTTTTGCTGGCAAAAGTTCATAAAGTAGCAACAGATTTATGATATTAGCATTTATCTCATCTATTTACAAGGAAACTAAGTGATATTTTTGCGTACCGTTTTCTACGTTTTTGTACAAAGGTACTATATTATACCAGTTTATAAATAAAACAGAGCCTGTGATGGAAGAAAATGATGTGTTACACTGTAATGTTTGTTTGTGCTGCTGTCTCAATAGTAAATATGCTGGAAAACACACTACATATACACTTCTATACGTTGCATGGGTACATATTCATTCATTCATTTTCTTTTCAGCTTATTCCTTTTATTAATCTGGGGTCGCCACAGTGGAATGAACCGCCAACTTATCAAGCATATGTTTTACACAGCGGATGCCCTTGCAGCTGCAACCCATTGCTGGGAAACACCCATACCCTCCCATTCACACTCATGCACTATGGACAATTTAGCTTGCCCAATTCCCCTATACCACATGTGTTTGGACTTGTGGGGGAAACCGGAGGAAACTCACACGAACACGGGGAGAACATGCAAACTCCACACAGATATGCCAACTGACCCAGCCGAGGCTCGAACCAGTAACCTTCTTACTGTGCTGCCGCATAGGTACATATTTTTAGGAATAATCAACAATACATTGTTTGAGGCCAGATCATTAGGATATTAAGTAAAACTCAAGACATTTTCCTGTCATAAATATATCACAACGCATTGCTAAACCATACGGAAACCTGATATATGGCTATATATGAACAAAATAAAAAGTCTGGCTAATGTGTTTGACCATATATGTGCATATTTGTCATAAGTAAATGGTTTAAGATTCATTCCAGATTTTTTATTTGCTGAATTTCATCTTTGGAGAAGACTTATAGTTGAAAAAATTATATGCAATAAGCTATTTTAGCATTCACATATGACATATTTTATATACTGTGTGTGGGCTTGTATGTCATATATGTGATTTGCATATTTTGTCATATCTCAGATTTCTATATGGGAGGAACTTAAATTGGACAAATCTAAGATGAGTTTCTTAATGTTTTGATATTTTTACGTCACCATATTGGTGAAAAACAGCCATTAACATCCATAGTATAACAAACAAAACACTATGTAAGTCAATGGCTGGCAATGGCCCCCAAAAATAGTATTCTTCAGTATATCTTCCTTTGTGTTGTGCTTGAGTTTTTATTTGTGGGTGAATTCCAATGGTTGAAAAAATCAGCAACTGGCCATTTTTGCAATATTTTCAGTTCAGTCGGTTCAGTTCAGTTTCCTTTATTTGTCATTCAAAACATCACAATAAATTGTGATGCAGAACGAAATTATGTTGCAACAGACCCAACAAAACCATAAAAAGCATCATTATACGAACACTATAACATCCTAACATAATAAATAAGCTTTTATAATTTCATAAAAATAAAGTTATACAAAATATAACCCAATTAAAAAATATCTGAAGGGAATAACTTAATACTAAATACCTATTTCACTATTTGTTGTAATGGTCGTTATATTAACAATTTATGCCAGTTTATTTATTTATTAATTATTACATACTAGCTATCAGTAGTATTTAAAATATGGTATTATTCAAAAGTCTTATAATAACAGGATAAAAACTATCGTGAAACGACACTGATTTGCTCCTCAGGCTTCTGTAACGCCTGCCTGATGGCATAAGTGTGAGCAAACTGGCCATCAGGGTGGGTTGGATCCCTTAAAATGCTATTTGCCCTAGTCAGACAACGTTGAGTTTCTCGATTGATGTAATTTTGACTCCAACAGTCTTTTCTGCTGACTTTATTATCTTCTCGTTAGTGTTCTTGTCAGATACACTGCTATTCTCATACCAAAGGGAGATGCCACTCAACAGCTCCTCTATAAAAAGTTGTGGGGATTGATGGGCTGAGGTATGCTCTATTTAACCTTCGCAGAAAGGGCAGTTGCTGGTGCGCTTTCTTAGCTAGACAAGTGGTATTGAGAGACCAAGTCAAGTTCTCAGTAACGTGTACCCCCAGGAATTTTACCTGCTGTACAGTCTCCACCGCGATGTTGTTGATATACACAGGGGAATAAGTAGGGCGTGAGTAAGCCGATCACCAACTCCTTGGTTTTTTCAACATTCAGAACTAAGTTGTTTTTACTACAGCTTTTGAAATACATGTGGGCATATGTTATATATTCTTTCATTTTCTTGTCGGCTTAGTCCCTTTATTAATCTGGGGTCGCCACAGCGGAATGAACCGCCAACTTATCCAGCATATTTTTTACGCAGCGGATATCCTTCCAGCCGCAACCTATCTCTGGGAAACATCCATACACACACATTCACACTCATACACTACGGACAATTTAGCCAACCCAATTCACCTATACCACATGTGTTTGGACTGTGGGGGAAACCGGAGCACCTGGAGGAAACCCACGCAACCACGGGGAGAACATGCAAACTCCACACAGAAATGCCAACTGACCCAGCCGAGGCTCGAACCAGCGATCTTCTTGCTGTGAGGCGAACGTGCTACTCACTACGCCACCGTGGCACCCACATATTATATATCTAAAATTTAAAAGAACTTAATTTGGACAACCTCAGGATTGTGAAATAAACAGTGCTTTATGGTTTTCTGGGAGACTCTTAACAGTATTTATGTACAGAAATGAAGTAATCAAATGTAAAATATCACTGTACAGTCATCATCATATAAGCAATTTAATAAAAAATAATCTTAATTAAACATCATTATGCACAACTAAAATGCTTCAAACTCTCTTAAAATGCTCATATAGTCACAGACCTTAAAAACACACTCAAATGATAAACTTTCACTCCATATTGGTTGAATTCTGCAGTGTTTTGACCTGCGGTTTTCTGATCACTCATAATCCCAACTCAACATATCGCACATTACATATAAGATGTGACTATAGTGGACGCACACATTGCGATATCAATGCTCAAACGTCATATTGTGCAGCCCTAGTTTCAGATCATTACTTATCTCGTCCTCTAGATGGAGTCAAAGCTCCAGTTCAGGCCCCTGAGAGCCACACACAGGGTTTACATTACACTGGTATATTAGATCCCTCCTCCTTTAGTTACAAAGAGAAAATTTTTTGCTCACTAATACTGAAATCTCTGTGACAAAGCTAATCCTCTCCATACTTGCCCTTTCCCTGTCCCTGATTATAAGATCAAAAGAAAGATTTTCCTGAACTACATGCCAGTATGTGTGTGTGTTTGAGTGTATAATGCTGTGGCTCCCAGTCCCTGGTACCCTGATTCGGCCCCACGGATATAATACAGTGTACGACATGAAAACCTGCCCTCGATACGACCATCGCCAACTCCGCTGACTCAATTCTCCCATCTGTTGTGACTCTCGG
>CAIGQQ010032393.1:352586-364489 GCA_903798035.1 Danio albolineatus
ATTGGATTTCATACGTATTTTTAAAGGTATTTGGTTGCAAACAATTAATATGGGCTGAATTTAACCAACAAATTAAGTTGAACATTAATACATTTAATTAGTTTGTTTTAATCCAGCCCATATACATTGTTTGCAACCACTTACCTTTAAAAAAATGTAGTAAAAAACACTTGAAATTGACATGAAAATACATTTCTTTTACATTTGAACTCTCCCTCCCCCCAAAGCATCCAGATTCCGTTGAGCAGGTAAATGTATTGCTATACATGGGCTAAGGTAAAGAAAAACATATAATGTTTTACATATACAAAAATACACATATACAAAAATCATTTAATTGACCAGTAGCGTGAAAGTACAAGTAAAAGTACAAGTACTTGTGGAAATTTACACTCAAGTAAAAGTAGCAATTTTAAAAGTTACTGGAGTAAGAGTAAAAAAGTAGCTGATGAAAAAATTACTCAAGTAAATAGTTACTGGTTACTTTTCTTCATACACACACACACACACACACACACACACACACATATATATATATACACATACATACAGTTGAAGTCATAATTATTTGCCCCCCTTTGAATTGTTTTATCTTTTTTAAATATTTCCCAAATGATGTTTAACAGAGCAAGGAATATTTCACAGTATGTATGATAATATTTTTTCTTCTGGAGAAAGTCTTATTTGTTTTATTTCGGCTAGAATAAAAGCAGATTTTATTGTTTTTAAAACCATTTTAAGGTCAATATTATTAGCCCCCTAAAGCAATATATATTTTTTAATGTCTACAGAACAAACCATCATAATAATTTGCCTAATTACCCTAACTTGCAAATTAGTTAATCCTTTAAATGTCACTTTAAGCTGAATACTAGTGTCTTGTAAAACATCTAGTTAAATACTTTGTACTGTCATCATTCATTCATTCATTTTCTTTTCGGCTTAGTCCCTCTATTAATCAGGGGTCTCCACAGCGGAATGAATCGTCAACATATCCAGCATTTGTTTCACGCAGCGGATGCCCTTCCAGCTGCAACCCATCTCTGGGAAACGTCCATACACACTCATTTACACTCATACACTACGGACAATTTTAGCCAACCCAATTCACCTATGCCACATGTGTTTGGACTGTGGGGGAAACCGGAGCACCCGGAGGAAATCCACACCAACATGGGGAGAACATGCAAACTCCACACTGAAATGCCAGCGAGGTTCGAACCAGTGACCTTCTTGCTGTAAGACGGTTGTGCTACTCACTGTGCCCCCATGAGGCCCTCAAATTGTGCAAAACACACAATTTTTTTCATTGTGTTGTACCCACGTAAATGTCTGCTTCTAAGACGTTAGAAACAGATGTTTTCTTTAATCCTCATAATCTGATGTCGCCGCTATGTTGCCGTCTCTTTGCTGTACTGGTTGTTACCAGGTTACAGAAAAAAACAGCAGCCAGTGTTGGGTAAGTTACTTTGAAAAAGTAATTAATTACTAATTACTTAATCAATATTGTATTTAAAATACTTATCTAATTACTGTGTCTGAAAAGTAACTTAATTACTCAATAAGTAACTTAACTAAATACTTCTTGAAATCCCTATAAACCTTGAGTGGACAAATAATAAATATTTAACTCTGTAAATAATAAATACTTAGATAAAACATATGAGTCAAACATGAAATAGTTTAGCCTTTTAGTTTTCTGAATCATCTTTATTATATTCTATTTAAAAATATATATATATAATAATTACATGCATAATAAAGTTTAGTATGCAATGTAACCTTCTTAAATATTATTCTGCATATCTATCGATCAGGCAGGATTAGGCAATCTTTACAAAAACAGCATTATTTTTGGCGGTATTAGAATGAAAGCCCGTGCAGTTTGATCGGAGGTGGACAAAAGACTTCAGATTTATACGGCATGTTTTTGAACTGGATTGTGTCTCTCTTGTTTACCTGTGATCCGATCGAGCAAAAGGTGTCTTATTACTCTGTAAACAGAGCAGCATCAGTCATGTTAAACTCGCCGACTCCCTCTGTCACATCTGCTTAGTCATCCTAGCCTTTCTCATAGTAATAAACCATTACTATGAGAAACCAGCCCATGTAAGGTGCGCGATAGCCTTGAAAAAGCCGCGCGCTACAGCACGCAGGCGCGCAATGAGGAAAGGTAAATAGATTAATACTGTAATGTTCTTGTCTGGGAATATTTTCATTTGGTAAAACAGCCACTCGCTTCAGCTGAGTCCGACATCTTCCGCTTTATGACTAGCAGCAAACTGGCGCGCGGCGCTATCACATGCATCTGCACTACGATGAGTTTAAAGCGCCAGAGTTTACTTTTACCTTTAGAACATAAATTAATAAAATTGTGTAAGATTATTCAGCGAGTTTAATTATTTTACAATGTAACGCAGGTACATTATAAGTAACTGTAACTAAAATACCTAAAAATGAACAGTAATTAGTTACTTTACTTTTTCAGTGGAAAAGTAATTTAATTACTTAGTATTTAGTACTTAGTAACGCGTTACACCCAACACTGACAGCAGCTCACAACATCCAATCAGATAAGAGGAACCAAAAAGCAGTATGGCATTCACGACATCACAGAGAGGGCAGCATTTAAAGGCTTAATAGCACAAACTGTTTCTAAATTAAAAGTTAAATAAACAAATGGTCGCATTAATTTAAAATCAAACTTAAGGCAGCGCTGGCCTGACCGGTCTACTGTCCCGAGCGTCTCTCACGCTGGCCCCGGGCCATCAGGCAGTCCTTATTGTTGAGCCCTGTGTAAAATACTGTAGTTTGGTATATCTTTAACCCACAGCTATCAATGATATTTAATTTTTGGCCCTTCATATGAAAAGTTTGGGCACCCCTGCTATATATGATGTTCTGTCAAAATGAACAAGACTATTATTTTGCTCACCCCTTTGGCAGATTATTTAGCTTTTTTAAGGAAAAACTCACTTCATTTTGACTCATTATTTCTTAAAACAAGAAAACATTGTTTACTTGTCTATAAAACACATCTTGATTTAAGAATTTTTAGATATTTGGACTAGAAACAAGGCAAAAACTCTGACCAAGTAAAGCATTTTTGAGGTGTGCATGTTTAAAACAATTGGAAGCTGAGTAAATGATTGCATAATTTTTATCTTTGGATGAACTATCGCCTAAACCAAAACATTAAACAAAATATAGACATCGATGAGTGTCAGCACAACACTTTACATCTAAAAAAAAACTGCTTTGAATGTTGGAAATGAACCAGCCGTTCTATAATTAAGATCTGCTGAACGTTGCATTGACTTGATTTGTAAAGTGCGGAGGTTTTAGCAAAGCCACAATCTACCGCGCTGAGGTTGCTGATACAAATGGAAATGGCAAAATAAGCACTGAGGTTTTTCACATGCGAAGGGAAAAAATGAAACCAGCGTAATGACTTTTCTTTTCTTGCTTTGCCATTCAAGTCGAGCCTTTTATTCTCTTTGTCACAAAGGTTGGCATATAATTAACTCCTGTTTAATACGCTGTTAAAGAAAACTCCTCCCTTTGCTCCCTCTCTGAACCCCTGCCAAACGCGCTGGAAAGTGGAAACCCTATGGGACACCCCACCCTAGGGCGTCCCTCTGTGCAGACGGAGGTGTTTTGAGGCCATTTGGTGCCCAGATTCATGCACTTGTTGGCCCCTGTTTGCTGTTTTTAGGCTCATTTTATTCAGCAACTGCACTCTTTGCATTCACAAGTGTTTAAAAATGTATATATTTCAATTTTACACCTCTCGAACTCTTTAAAAAAAAATGCACAAATGATATAAACTCTTAAAAAGTAACTAAGTGCCCAGATTCATTCAGTTGTTGGCCCGTTTGCTGTTTTTAGGCTCCTGGCATTTAGCAGCTGCACTATTTACATGCACAAGTGTTTAGAAATGTATATATTTCAATTTTAAGACTCTCGAAATCTATAAAAGAAATTGCAAAAATAATATAAATTCGTAAAAAGTAACTAAGTGACGTACTTGTTGACCCCTGTTGGTTGTTTTAGGCACATTGCACAGAGCAATGGGCACTATTTACATGCACAAGTGTTTAAAAATGTATATATTATAATTCTAAGCCTCTCGAGCTCTTTAAAAAAAATGCAAAAATAGCATGAATCCTTAAAAAGTAACTGATGCACTTGTTGGCCCCTGTTGGCTGTTTTAGGCTCTTTGCACAGAGCAATCTGCACTATTTACATGCACCAGTGTTTAAAAATGTATAATTACAATTTTAAGCCTCTCAAACACTAAAAAATGCAAAAATAACATAAATCCTTAAAAAGTAACTAAGTGCCCAGATTAATACAATTGTTGGCCCCTGTTTGCTGTTTTTAGGCTTAATGCATTCAGAAATCTGCACTTTTAGCATGCACAAGTGTTTAAAAAGGTTTATATTTCAGTTTTAAGCCTCTCAAAATCTATAAAAAAATTGCAAAAATAACATAAACCCGTTAAAAGGTAACTAAGTGATGCACTTGTTGGCCCCTGTTGGCTGTTTTTAGAATCACTGCACAGAGCAATTCAGCACTACTTATATGCACGAGTGTTTAAAAATGTATATATTTCAATTTTAAGCCTCTCAAACTCTATGAAACATTTTGCAAAAATAACATAAATTTCATAAATAACATAAAAGATTCAATCACTTGTTGGCCCCTGTTGGCTGTTTTAGGCTCATTGCATTCAGAAATCTGCACTTTTAGCATGCACAAGTGTTTAAAAATGTATATATTATAATTCTAAGCCTCTCAAACTCTTTTCAAAAATTGCAAAAATAGCATGAATCCTTAAAAAGTAACTAAGTGATGCACTTCTTGGCCCCAGTTGGCTGTTTTAGGCTCATTGCATAGAGCAATCTGCACTATTTACTTGCACACGTGTTTAAAAATTTATGTATTTCAATTTTAAGCCTCTCGAAAAATCCAAAAATAACATAAACACTTAAAAAGTGCCCAGATTCATTCACTTGTTGGCCCCTGTTTGCTGTTTTTAGGCTCATTGCATTCAGCAGCTGCACTCTTTGCATGCACAATTGTTTAGTAAGTATATATTTCAATTTTAACCCTTTCGAAATCTATAAAAAAATTGCAAAAATAACATAAACCCATAAAAAGTAACTAAGTGATGCACTTGTTGGCCCCTGTTGGCTGTTTTTAGGCTCATTGCATTCAGCAGTTGTACTCTTTGCGTGCACAAGTGTTTAAAATGTATATATTTCAATGTTAAGCCTCTCGAGATCTATAACAAAATTGCAAAAATTACAAATTCGTAAAAAGTAACTAAATGATGCTTGTTGGCCCCTATTGGCTGTTTTAGGCTCATTGCACAGAGCGATCTGCACTATTTACATGCACAAGTGTTTAAAAATTTATATATTACAATTCTAAGCCTCTCAAACTTAAAAAAAAATGTAAAAGTAACATAAATCTTTAAAAAGTAACCAAGTAATTTACTTGTTGGCCCCTGTTTGCTGTTTTTAGGCTAATTGCATTCAGCAGCCACACTCTTTGCATGCACAAGTGTTGAAAAATGTATCGCAATTTTAAGTCTCTCTGACTCTTTAACAAAATGCAAAAATAAAATCCTTAAAGTAACTAAGCAACACATTTAAGATGATTTTTAAATATAATTTTACATTAGTAAATTTATGTATCAATTATTTATTTTATTTTATATTTTTGCATCAATATATTGATTAAAACCAGACATCAGTAGGAACAGCAACAAAAAAACTACGTGAATCAATGGCTTTTTTAAAAAGCATTCTTCAGTATATATTATTTTGTGTTTAATGGAAGAAAGAAACGCATGATTGGAGCAAACGTAGGATGAGGAAAAGATTGCAGACGCTTTATTTTTGAGAGAATGGTTAAAAAAATTGAATATAATTGGCCGTTTTTTGCATTATTTTGAAATAAATGTTTTATAAAGTGACGCTAGGTTGTAATATATTACTTTTAAGTAGGGCCAGACGGAATCTGCTGACATTTTTTGCTATTTCTGTGCAGAGTTTGTTTAAAATCTGCGGATTTATGCGGAATGATTTTGGGAGTATCACAATAATACATTTATAATTTATGAAATAAAAGCAATACCTTTTTAACTTTTATTGAATGCTTACAATGTGAATCCAATTAGATCCACTTTATTTGGTAAACAAAGCAAGTCTTTCATATAAAATATCTACTCTAACAACTGTATTGTAAATAAGTCGTATGGATATTTTCATATTAGTCAATATTATTACTGAAATTAATTTAAAGACTGAATAAATATAAATTTACACACATTTACACCAGTAAATATACAGAATCAAGGATGGGCTAAAAATCTTCTGTATAAAAGATTCCGTATGGGCCTACTTTTAAGTCAATAAGGCTTCATTAGTTATTTTATTTTCTAACATGAACTAATAATAATCAATACTTGTACGGCATTTACTAATCATAGTTTGACATTTCCAACTGCATAAACATCTAAATTCATGCATGTTATCATTAGCAATGCATCACAAACTTACAATAATTTAATTAACTTGTGTTAAATAACATGAACAAATACTGTAATGTATTGTTCATTGTTTGTTCATGTTATTAAATGCATTAACTAATACAACCTTATTGTAAAGTGATATCTACTTTTCCCCAGCACTGCAATGAGACAACAGTATACCTCCTTTATAACACTCATGTAAAAAAAAAAAAGTTCTTACTATCATCTACAGGGCAGAGGTGAAATGCTAAATGAGGCTTTTCTTTGTGTCTTTTACTCCTCTTATCCAAGATCCACAGCAGGGTGTAGGTTTATGACCCGTTCCATCTCCTCTTTTTCTCCTGGACAAAAGGACGATGACCTCCTCTCATCCTTTTCTCTATAGCTTTCTCCACCTGAAACCCTCAATTTTATGTCCCCAAAAGACAAATGTCCATTAGAAACAACAAACACGAGCTTAGCATGTTGGATAAATGCACAGGATTCACTTTTAAAACGCACAGTGCAGCGCTAGCTTGAAGTATCTATGTAAATACTATAGTTGGCTACATGAATATGCTAATCCGTTCCTCAATGGAAACGTCAACTTAGTATTTACATCTGTACACCACGATATATGGGCCTATTTGTTTACAGTGTCCGTTCAAATTAACAGCATAGACCTCATATGAAACCATTTTGACCGGTAGGCTAAATCTTAATTTATGACGCGTATGCTAAACAAAACATCCATGTAATCTATACGAACCATTTCCCCGATCATTCTGTGGTACTTCTTGTGTTGTGGGTTGTCTTGTAGTGTCTGTATGAAATGTTTCCAGACTTAAAAAAAACAAAACAAAACTGAGAAGTCCGCCCGCTGTTCTGAAAACAACAATTAAGATAGTTATTTTCCTCTCAGAAACCCTTTGCCGCGCTTTTTCTTCTGGCGCGAAACAACACATAATCAAGACAACGTGAATTTAATCGACGCTTTTCAAAGAGCAGAAAATATTTTAATATATCACAGATGGCCTGTTATTTCAGATCCCGAATTGAAATCATTGTTAGCTAATGCCAAGACATTAAACTATTATTATTATTATTATTAATAGCCTACATGATGCTGATAAATTAACAAGAGGAAGAATGTCATTAAATAAAAGAAAGTATAACCTATTAACATAATTAAAAGAGGGAAAAGTGGTTATTCCGAAGTGTTTAGGGATCAAGGTCCACCCTGCGTCGCGCACATTAGGACGCAATGCGCGGGAATTATCATGACATTATCAGGCGTTCAGGTGGGGGTCAGTGCGTGTGAATGCCAAGGTAGGGGTCCTGAAACGGTGTGTTTGACTTTTCTGATGTTTTCTTTTTCAGTTGCTAAACAGATTACCGTTCAATTACGCGCACAAAAGAGGTGACAATACAATACTTCCTACAGCGACCGGGACTCACGGAGCTGATGGGGGAGCGGGAACAGGTGCGATTCAAAGCCTTTCACGTCTATTTTATCAACAGGTAACATTCAATCAATGATGTAAACGTGCACTTGACTTTTCAGAAAATGTTTGCACAATAAAACTGTCAAATATGTACAAAGCTAACCCTTGGGTTATGGTCATTTAAATCTGATTGAGATTTTTAAATCTGATTTTTGACCCAACATTAGGTCCCGACAAGATTTTATGTCCGTCAAAAAATAATGTAAGCATTTTATTATTATATTCAAACAAGTTTTCCGCGCACACAGTGTTTTATCAGTATCAATAACTATTTAAAAATAATATTATTATATTATGTATAATATTATATAGTATTATGCATCTCTTGCATTATGTTTACAATCTTGAAATGATAGTTCACCCAAAACCGCAAATCCTGTCCTCAATTACTCACCCTTTACTTGTTTAATACTTTTTATGAGTTTCTTTCTTCTGCTGAACTCAAAGGAGGAAATTCTGAAGAAAGCTAGAAACATGCAGCCATTGACTTCAATAGTGTTTGTTTTTTTTTCTACAGTGGAGGTCAATGGAAAGAAATAAGTTTAAGTACACTCAAAAAAAGTGTACTTTTTGTTTTTCTATAACTGCACCTAATAATTTATACCTGTATCTGCACTTGCTGCTATTGCACTCCTGGTTAGACCTAAACTGCATTTCGTTGCTTTGTACTTGTACATGTGTAATGACAATACAGTTGAATCTAATCTAATCTAATCTAAAAAAAAATAACTCGTTGGATGAACTCAATTAATTGAGGGCAGGATTTCCATCCATTAAAACTGTTCAACACCAACTAAAAAGATGTATATTTAATCAATTAAATGCAATTGAGTTGGTCCAACTTGATTTGATCAAATAAAAGTTTAAATACATTTGTATTTTTACTTAACTTAAACTCAAAGGTCTGATAATATCATGTATTCAAGTTATCCAAAGAGACGTTTTGAAGCATATTTCATATTTTTAAGTATAAGTTACATCTACAGTTGATTGAGACTGATCTCAGAACTCATTTTAAGACAGTTATTGCTCACTGAGCAAAGCAACATGCACTTAAAAAAATTATTACTGCTGCTTGTTCAAATTACCTGTATAAAATGAGCTGAAACAACACAATTCTTGTAATTTCTTTGGCTAATTTCTTTGTTTTACGTTCAGTCCACTTAAATTTGTAAACCATTAAGTTAACTTAAGCGTTTTGTTAGTCCAACTACCTGGTTAGGGGATTTGTAGTTCCCATCATGTTTTGTGTGGGATTGAATTAAGCAAATTAAAATATTGACAATAAAAGTAATCTTAGATGTTTTACATTAATATAAAGACTTGTTAAGAGTTTAATATTTACTTTAGTTTGAAGATTTAGAAGATTTTCATATAATGTTTTGAGTTTTGAGGTTACCACCTTGCAGAAGCACCCATGCTTTGGGTGTTCACATTAGCAACAATGAAGCTTGTTGCTTTGCTCATAGAGCAGTCCTGAAATGAGTTCTGAGATCAGTCTCAATTAACTGTATATAACTCATGAAATATGCCTAAAAATGGCATAATTTAGGATAACTTCAAATAAATTTCAAAATGTGCAAGACATAATAAACATTATCAGAGCTTTGAGTTTAAGTTAAATAAAAATACAAACGTATTTAAACTTTTATATGATAAAATTATGTTGGACCAACTCAATTGCATTTAATTGATTAAATATATATATTTTTAGTTGCTGCTAAACAAATTTATTGGATGGAAATCCTGCCCTCAGTTAAATTGAGTTCATCCAATGATTTATTTTTTTGAGTGTGCCTACTGCTAATGCCGACACCCAAAGCATGGGTGCTTCTGCAAGACGGTAACCTCAAAACATTTTATGAAAATCTTCTAAATCTTTAATCCAAAGTGAAGATTAAACTCTAACAAGTCTTTCTATTAACTTTAAACACACAAGAAAACTTTTATTGTCAATATTTCAATTAAATCCCACACAATGCATGCTGGGAACTACAAATCCCCTAACCAGGTAGTTGGACCAACACAATTCTGCCATGTTGTTACAACACAAAACGCTTAAGTTAACGTAATGGTTTACTAATTTAAGTGGACTGAGCATAAAACAAAGAAATTAGCCAAAGAAATTACAAGAATTGTGTTGTTTCAGCTCATTTTAAGCAGGTAGTTTGAACAAGCAGAAGTAATCATTTATTTTGAGTGTAATAGACGAATGATGTGTGTGGTAATGGAGTGAGAAAATAATAAGCTTGTGCCTTCATCCCGCTCCATTTTCAACCTTGTTAAACTGTATTTTTTGTTAAAGATATTTTATGTATGATTTTTTTTTTGGTCGAAAATAAATTAAATAAAATTAAATGGCTAGCTACAGATATTCAGAATATCTTCGTCAGCGTTTAAGAGAATAAAAGAGAAGATTAGGGACCACCCGAGGTTGACTAATAGTCAGTAAATTGTCATTTTAATACATGATATTATCAGACCTTTGAGTTTAAGTAAAAATTAGGGCTGTCAAAAAATTAATCGTGATTAATCACATCCAAAATAAAAGTTTAACATAATATTTGTGTGTGTACTGTGTATATTTTATTATGAATATATAAATACACACATGCATATACTTGATAAAATGTTGGTTTATATTTAGATATCTAAAAAATATATGTGTTTGATACAAATTTTACATTTGAATATGATGTAACTACTTTGATGTAACTTTTTTATAAATAGTTTTGGCTTCTATGAATGTGTTTATCACATATACATAATAAATATATATAACACACACACATATTATGTCAAAACAAACTTTTATTTTGGATGTGATTAATCAGGATTAATTCTTGGACAGCCCTAGTAAAAATACAAATGTATTTAAACTTTTATTTGATCAAATCAAGTTGGACCAACTCAATTGCATTTAATGGATTAAATATATATCTTTTTAGTTGGTGTTAAGCAATTTCATTCAATTAAATTGAGTTCATCCAACTTTAATATTCATACCTCCTTATAAAACTAATCCTCCATGCTGATGGTTTCTATTCGAGATGTGAACATAAGTGTCTTTTAAATTAAATAATAATGATAATAAAATAGGAAATGGCACACTTTAAATGCCTATTTTGTGTGTTGTGAGATCAGCCTTCGCAGTTCGGGGTGACACGGGTCTGCCTCTGGCGATGACGTCACTTGAGCGGCTTGTGAACGCGCCGCAGGTCGGAGCGCTGCTGCAGTCATGCGGAGCGACACTTCACTCGTGCACCCGCACAGACACGGCCACGGTATGGCGGAGAAGAGCCGAGGAAAGCGGAGGAAACAGGCGAACCCGCGCAGGAGCCACGGTCAGTGATTTAATGCGTTCTATATTATTATTGCAAGTAAGTTGTCCGGGTGTATTTCTGCGCTCATGCGGTCCGATGGACTCAACAAATTATGGCGCAAGTTTACAAATATAGCGGCAAACTTCCTAAACTAATATATGCATGAATGACAAAGTTGTAAACCTGCGTTTGGAGGACGCACGACTGAGCTCATCATTGGGTTTTACAGCATTCAGCGCTCGCTCATGTGTTGCGCTTCCACTGTAAGAACATGTGTGTTTCATGCTAATGCACTTCAACTTACATCTAACCCAAATAAATGAACACAGCGCTGGGTCAGAGTTTAATTTAATTACCTCATAAACAAACAAGTGCATGATGTGCGTGTGTTTGTACAGAGGAGTGTAACTTAAATTTAATTTGAAAAAATGTAACCCAATATTGGGTCATTTTTTTCGAAACAACTCAGCATTTTTTAGAGTGCATGGTGTGCGTGTTCTTATAAAGAAGAAGTGTAACTCAAATCTAATTGAAATAAATTACCCCAATGTTGGG
>CAIGQQ010032393.1:472379-490303 GCA_903798035.1 Danio albolineatus
ACTTCATCTTCAGTTAGTTTATGTCGTCTGTTTTAAAGACAGTTTTACTACAGTTTTATTTATTAAACGTAATACTGTGTTATTTCATTGTGAAATGTTTTGTTCTGCACTTCTTGTGCACTGAATGTAGAATGTGTGTGTGTAGCTTTGGCAAAAACAGTTGCCCAAATCGCAAATGAAAATCGCAATCGCAAAATTCGTTCCAAAAATCGCAATAGGATTATTTTATCCATATTCCACAGCCCTAGTGGAGACAAGTGTTTCACTTAGAAATGTAAAAGAATACTTTGAAAGAAACACTGATCTTATAATCTGCTGTAATGTTTCTCCTTGACCTTCTAATATAAAGAAGTTTTTGCAATGATTTTGATTCTTTTCAGTTCAGTCATTGTTGTGGGTTTAGATCTGTAAGCCCCTCCTCTTTATTAACCCAGCTCTGCTCTGATTGGTCAGTAGGCTGAGTCAGTTTTGAATAAGTAGAATGATAACTAAGAGGAGACATTGTTTTACTTATAAATTTAAAAGAAAGTAGACACAATAAAGGTGTATTTGGAGGAAAGAATCACGGATCTTATAATCTGCTGTAAGGTTTTCCCCCTTGACCTACTAACACAAACACACTTTCTTCTCCGCAGTCTGAAAGTGTGTCTTGTTGTAGCTTAAGAACCTTCCAAGACGGCCCGGTAGTTTCCATCCTCAAGAATTAGGTCTGCTCAGGAAATTATGTGAGTGGTTGAGGCATTGGGCCAATGAGGGTTTAGTGAGAATGAAAAGACAGCTGACATTAATTCCCTGACCTGTACTGATGCGAGCTTACTCTAGATAAACCAACTGTGCTGAAAAAACACTCAACGCCGTGCTCTTATAATGCTGGCTGGATTACCTATGAACTGTATAACAAATGTATAACATGTCCAAGTTTGTTATGTAGATTCTTAGATAGCTCATTTATGCAGAGGTGGAACCAGTACTGAAATAAACGTAATGTTGCATTGTTAAAATCACACTCAATGACAGGTAAAAGTGTCAAAAACGTACTTAAATCCAAATCTTCACCCGATTGTCCAGTGGTGTGAAATAAGAATTTACAGTACAAATCCGCAAATTAATGCAATTGAGTAGTTTTTCTTATGCCGAGTTCAGACTGATGATTTTAGCCCCGATTTTGACTCGCCGACAGGTTTTGAGAAATTGCCGACAAATGGCTGAAATCACAGGCGAATCGGTGCTCGTTCACGTGAGTGACAATCACACAGTATGAACTATCAATGACGCGATCTGAGAGAATGGCCAATGAGTCGCCGATGCCCGTGAGATATTTGGCGTGCTGAATATCTGGAGCTGTCGGCGATTCAGATCATGCCGTGTGAATTGTGTTCTGACTGAAAATAACATCAGCGATCCCCTACAGCCAATCAGAGAGCAGCGTTCACTAGTGCAGTGATTCTCAACTGGTGCGTCGCAACCAAAAAGTGGGTCGCAGGAACTTTTTCAGTGGGTCGCGGAGTGTGTGGTCAAAAAACAACATTCATTCATTCATTTTCTTTTCGGCTTAGTCCCTTTATTAATCCGGGGTCGCCACAGCGGAATGAACCGCCAACTTATCCGGCATTTGTTTTACGCAGCGGATGCCCTTCCAGCCACAACCCATCTCTGGGAAACACATGCATACATTCTCATTCACACACATACACTATGGACAATTTAGCTTACCCAATTCACCTGTACCACATGTCTTTGAACTACGTATCTGTATGAAAGTGGCTTCTCTTCCTTGGTGCAGCTTGACTCCAAGCAGAGGAACAGGTTGTACATAGAGCAGGATCTTCGGGCAGCACTGTCTACCATCACTCCTGACTTTGAAACTCTTATCAGTAAAGCACATCCTCAGTTATCTCATCATCTTCCCAAAAAACTGTTAAGTGAAACAGATGTTTATAATTGCTGTCATATTAGATGTAAAAATGGTTATGATTATTTTAATCATTTTACAATGTGCTGGTTTGTTCTGTTCAACAGGATCAGTGTTCATGTTTTATTAACAGTTCAGTTTTGTTCATGGTAACAACCTTTCCTTACCCTGACCGCTGTTTACAGTGTTTGTCGTTTTTACTTTGTAATATTTCTATAATTTGATACATTTTGTTAAATGTCAGCAATAAAATATTGTTTATTTGTAAGTCTTGCTGATTTTCTCATGATTTTTCTGTCACTACTTGTGTATGTTAACAAATAAATACAAATTAATTATAATTCTTAAAATTATATTACAGTTCCTAAAAATTTGGGTCGTGGCTTGATGACCATGTGAAAATGTGGGTCCTATGACCAGTTGAGAACCACTGATCTAGTGTGGGTGCCTGCAGGCCAGCGGGAGGATGAGGAGAAGTTAAAAGCTCATTTTCAGTTTATTCAGACACAAAAAATGGAGGGAAAATGAGTGTAAGTTTGGCAGGAGCCCCTGTGTCTGTTTGACATGTCATGTGAGCAATATCACAACCCAACCCGCTCAAACAATAAAACAGTTGAGGAGAAACTGCTAATTCCCTTCAAAGCCAGGAGAGCAAATATGGACATTTTCTACCCCATTAAAGGCTTCTTTCTCCTTATGTAGTTAATAACTAAAGATATACTGCATGTTTTTGGGTGTGAGACGTAGTTTGGACAAAGTTGTCGGCGATTCTTCCTATTTTGAAGTCATGCAGTGTGAAACTCCCTGTCGCCGATCCATCTTACAGTGTAAACAAAGCAGCGACAGAACACTACCCCAGATAGTCATGCAGTGTGAACACATCTGTGACACCACTACTGTGAAAATCATGCAGTCTGAACTCGGCATTAGGAATAGACTGGAGGAACTGACGTCAATTTGAATGCAAAAACCCAGAAGAAAGTTAGCATTTTAGAGGTTCCAGTTCCCTCGTCCCAAACTTAATGGGTTTTTTGAATGGGATTTGGGTTAAATCGATTAAATAAGGGCGCTTTCACATCTGTGGTTCGGTTCATTTGGTCTGGACCATGGGCAACTGATGATACACTGTAGCATTTTTCTACCTTTTTGGGTTCTTTTCACACCACACTGATTGCTTTGGTCCGAAATAGTTGAAAAGAACCAAAATGCAGTCATGTGACAAAATCCACATCACTCATTGGTCAGATGTTATTGAGCATATTTCCTAAACTGCTTTTCGATTGGTCAAAAATACTGTGCGGGAAACAATGTGTTAATGCAGTGCAGTCGGTGAAGGCGTTAGGAGGAGCCGGGATTAATTTAGCTAAACTGTGACATGGTCATCTTCCAGAAATATTACCAACAATCCATCAGGTGATGTTTCTCTCTCTCTCTCTCTCTGTTTAAAACTATTGGTAAAGCACGCTCAACAAATATTTGTTCTCCAAACCCCATAAGATGGGACAGAGCATCGGACTACGGCAGCTAGATTAGTCCAAAAAGGCGCAGTACTTTTTGTGGTTGGGTCTGTTTTAGTTCGGATCATGTTTTCACCATAAACGAACCGCTCCAGGGTTCATTTGAAAGCGTAGCAAGACCACCTCTTCAAGTAGGTCTCTGTACGCTTTTTTGGTCCGCTTTTAGAGTGCGTCTCGCGTTCAGTCCTCTGTGTTTAGCACGTGGTGTGTGTGTTTACACACACACACCGCGTGCTTGTGTTGTCATGTGAGCACACAGTTAATGAGTTCTCTCATTGGCTGTGTGTTCTAGTCTTTATGTGAGTGCGTGGCTTGTGTTGTCATGCGCTCTCCTGTCTATTGTCTAGCCCCACCCTCCTTGTTAACCCATTATTAGTCCATTATGTTCACCTGTTTGTCTGTTAATCATGTCTGCTTTAAATTCTCCTCATGTCTGCTGTCCTGTGCCAGTTCGTCATCGTCTATCATGTCAATGAGACCCCAGTCTTGTCCTGATCCTGATCCTTGCCAGCCCAGCCCAGTCTAGTTGGTTTGTTTGTTTATTTATTTGTTTGTTTATTTTGTTAATGTTTTCCCCCTCGGGGTTGTTTATTTTGCTCTTTTGTTTTATTTTTTTATAAATAAACTCTTATTTCATTCTGCAATTGGGTCCTCGCTCTCCTTTCCCCAACCCGAATCGTGACAACGCTTGATTTATTAAATCGGTTGCGCTTCTTTAAAAAGACGGTTGCTATCAAATTGCTTAATGGCACTACAGGCGGTGTCGGGGACATTATACGTCATCGAGCTGAACTGGTCTGGAATAATGCATAGCCCGCTGTAAATCTACAACTTGTGTCTGACATTTGGATTAGTCTTCTGTAAATAATGCTTATTTTCATAAGTATTTTACAGTTTGTATTATTTTTCATATTGTGCATTCATATTATGTGTAGATAATGACTTGTAGAGACCGTCATGACAGATTCATTTGTTGATCATTCATTTTTATAAAGCTAAGTTATGAAGATACTGCTTACCAGTGCAGCCTGTCTATTTACTGCTCTCAGTAATGCAAATGTGTGAATACATTTGTAAAAATATATAAATATTTACTGATATTTTAATGTGATCATTGAATTATCTGCATAACTGCAATATTTACCCTCCTTCTTATCCAAAAGGCACGTAGGTCTATATGTTTTTTTTTTTTTTATGTAATAGTATTTGTTTATAATATGTAGCATGGATTATAATAAAATAAATCAAGAAAGTAAATGGACCTAATGTCATGGACCTAATAATTTTAAGCTTAAAAAGTTGTTGGAAGCAGAGTGGTGCTGACATAACCACAGAGCGCCCTGAAACCACTGTAGTCCGTTTACAGCCTAATGTCAGGTTTTCAGTTCTTGTATTTGCACTTAAGACCCAACAGTGATAAAAGTTATATTACTGTGTGAGGATTATCTGGTTGGACAAAACGTGTAAGTGTAATGAACTGTGTTTAAAAACAGAGCGTAATCTTTGAAAAACCTATAGGAAAATCCAGGGAACCAGTTTTACACTGGCAGCCAATTGGCCTCTCTATTGTAATTTACTAAGTAGTTTTACTTCCATTTTTAGTGCTGTGTTGGTGTTTTTACTTCACTACTTTCCTTCATCTGGCAGTCACTACTTTTATTTTTTCTCGTCTTCAGGAATGGCTGAGTAGAAAAAATCAGATCCATCCAATCAAATCGCACATAGAAAGCAAATCAGATCATGCTGAACTACCTTAAGACATGGGCACTTTATAAATGCAGCAAACCATTCAGAAGCATTAAAAATGTTTAAGAAGATGCCCAAAATATTTACACACAATACCTGAGAGACTGTTTAGACTGAATGTCACTGATGAGAAGATAAAGGATGTTTACTGTATCATGACTTGAATGACCTTAAACAATAACTAAATGCACTACAGAATGTATGTTTACACACTCACACATGCATAAATTGCTTGCAAACACATCAGCTTTCCACAGCATAATGCTAAATACTCTTGAATACTTTTAAAAGAGCTGCTTTTTACTCTTACTTTGAGTAATATTTACAACAGACTTTATATTAAGTGACCTTAACTACTATGTACTTGCATGTACATATAAATACAGTGTACACACCATGTTCATTGCAAGTGCAACTAATTATTAATTACAATGTACATTTTAGTTAAAGCCACTTAATATAAAGTGGGACGGATGCTTTTACTCTACTTGCACTGCAATTTGGGCAAGTAATGGTTCTTTTACTTGAATAGGATTTTCAGTACTCTTTAAGGTATAATTTATACCTGTATTCTGCACTTGCTGCTATTGCACTTCTGGTTAGACCTAAACTGCATTTCGTTGCTTTGTACTTGTACATGTGTAATGACAATAAAGTTGAATCTAATCTAATCTAATCTAATCTTTCCACCACATAGCCCAACCTTTAGTGTTTTCAAAAGCAAACTATAAGAGAAAAGCCAGGCTTGCTATTAAAGTCGTCCATTCGGAGGTAAGCAGCCAGCAGTATCGCCCCATAGCATTGGTTTAACACTTAATATTCAGCTAAATGTACCCGCGAGCACAAATTTGTTGGTTTTTAAAAATGCACACCAGGGTACACTCTTAAAACAAACGGTTCTATATAGAACCAAAAACGGTTCTATCAAGCGCTTCATATATGGAACCCCAAAAAGGTTCTATATAGAACCATTTTAAGGGTTCATTAAATAGAACCCCAAATGGTTCTTTGAATTCAAGTTAGATGGTTCTATTTAGAACCATTTAAGGGTTCTTTTTATTTATTATTGAATTATTGTTACTTATTAATAAATAAAAAATAAAACCAATCCAGACAATTCAAATTGTTTAAATTTATTCAATTCATTATACAAATATTTGTATAAATATTTTTTAAAATATTTAAAATTGCACCTCTGCATACTTTGCATTGGACAGCAGATCTACCTTAACAGTTTAATGGCATTCAACACTGTTATTGTAATGACTTCACTTTTATAAGCTTTTTTACTGTTTGAACAAATACAGAGCTTAACTTTCACACATCTCTAAACGGAAGAGAAATATATCACAATGCAGATAGAAACAATACACAAACAATCAAAACATCTATTAAATGACACTACAATTTCAAACAGTGGATGGTACCTGCATGTATTGGTCATCACAACATCCATTTTTATACATAATTTAATAAGAAACATCACTAAAACATTGCAGAATGATTAGACAAAACACTGCAAACAGCCATTCCACAACCTGTAGCATGTCCATGTCTGTCAGCCTCTCTTATAAGGTAAATAGTTTTGTCCATGGGTGGCACAGTGGCTCACTGGTTAGAACTGTCACCTCACAGCAAGCAGGTCACTGGTTCGAGTCCCGACTGGGCCAGTTGGCATTTCTGTGTGGAGTTTGCAAGTTCTCCCAGTGTTTATGTGGGTTTCCTCTGGGTGCTCCGGTTGACCCCACAGTCCAAAAGCATGTGTACGGTATAGGTGAATTGGCCATAGTGAGTGAATGTGTGTAGATCTATGAGAGAGTATATGGGTTTCCAAGTGCTGGGTTGTGGCTGGAAAGGGCAGATTAGTTGGTGATTCACTCCACTGTGGTGCCTCTGATAAATGAGGAAGTTGAAGAATAGCGAGTGAGTGTTGTCCATTGTAATACTGACACTTCAAGCCTTGGTGGAATCAGGAGAGCTGCTGAATCCTGGATGGTGTAGGACCTTTGGATTTCTGTAAAACAATATTTTAATGTTGAGTACTTTTAACCAATTAACATAAGTCATCAAATAGAATTACAGTTATAATTAATACAATTAAAGTGTGTGTGAGTGTGTGTGTGTTTGGGGCAAATAGTATGTAGTATAGGGTGTAGTTACCTTCTGCGGTTTCCTCTGCTGGTCCAATGAGACTGTCATGGAGCACTACCTTCTTTCCGTCCTTTTTTGGGCCATTTCTTTTAAAGATGTTTCTGTGTTCTTCACCAAGTTTTCTATGCAGCATCCTAAATGCAAAAAAACATTTTGGTTACTTCATGTGTAAGTTTCCAAATGACATATTTTCAGCAATACAAGTTTCTTAAAGTCATCATGGACGCAAAACTATTTGGCACACAATGTAACAGTGTTTACTCACAAGCTGTGGCACTCCAAGAAGAAAAAACTGCTCCATTAGTTCTGCAAACCCCTCCATAATCTGTGCTCTGGAAAAGGGTGTTCATTCGGTTCTTGACTTATGAATATCTGGTGTCGCATTCCAGGTCCATCACAGTCTGAGGTAGGAAGACAGCATTTTAGAGTGTGGAAATATGAATTTATAATACAGAATTAATCTACCTTTGGCATAAGATGTATTGAACTGAACTTGCCTTGTGTTAGGTTCCTCAGAGTACAGTTCACTTCCTTTTCATCCCATTAATTTGTTTCATTTGCAAGATGATAGATGAGCTCACCACTGTAATCCTTTCATTTTTAAATTTGTTTTGCAGACATTGCAACAAGGTATCCTGTAGGCAAATTTACACTTTCTTTTAAAACATATTTTTTCTTTGCAGGACTTTTTACTAAGCAATGACCTTAATATTCTCACTGTACAAACAGCAGCAGTAAGTAATAGAACATTTTTGTGATAAATATATTATTTCAGTACACAACAACCAAGTCTGACATATGCATGTTATAAAATACAATATTTACCAGGTGTCCTTGTTGATGATGATTGTGTCACAATTATGGATATAACGCATGTCCTTCTTTAAGCTGGGATCCTTCCTCTTCAAAGCTACTTGTGTCCTGCAGCCCAGGTTACAATACAATGTTAAAGTCTTTTATAATATTCATTTCATAATACTTAATACAGTTTGTTTAGAATAAAAAGCAATAATACATACCGAGCACAAGATTTACGATGCAGTTCAGTTTCCAGGCTGTTTGAAGAAAAGAAAGATATACATTTAAATATGAATTTTAAACTTATTTAGCACAATATATACATGTAGCCTATATTTAACAAGGTTCAACATTTCACAATACATTTAGCCTGCATGTTTGTATGTCCTTCATAAATAACACCTGATCTTTTATCTATGGATTATTAAAATATGTTTTGGCTTTAAAAGGTTTCAATAATACACTTAGCAATCATCACAATAGCGCGTGCATAGACTCGGGCGGGCGGGCGCGTGCATAGACTCGGGCGGGCACGAGCGCGACATGCTCCCTTGCGGTTTTAATGCAGACTATCCGGCGTGTACACTACAGAGTTTAGCCCAGGTTAAACTCGGCTAAACTCACACACGAACAAGCTGGGAGTACTCGTTTGTTCAAGGTTGGAGATAAAAACTGCACGAAAGCGGAAATCGGCTCATGAGAAGTTTCCATTAAAAGAGCGTGCACTCGCTTCAAGCTCCCTCTCGGAGCCCGCCATGGAATAACGCACCTGTTTTATTGTTATTGATATTTTAATTAATACTGACAAACAAATAAAGCGAAACTGTAAGTTATTTTGAACACAAAGCAGAGCAAAGTCAGCTTGACACAGATTTCTGAACCGAAGGCTGTCGACAGAGACCATCAGAAACTTACAAGCACAGTATTAATCCATATTAACGTTACCCCTTATTCAGTCTGTCACCATATAACACAAGGGAAGAGAAACATTACCCCGTAATACAAAATATTTCATTATTATAATTTTAAAAGAGTAATAACGTACCTGAATGATGGAGGTGCAAAAGCGGAGTTCTCCTTTTCAAAAAATAACCGTCACTCTCTCGAGGCTCTTCAACACCAGTTCACCATCAGTCCACCAATGAATGACGTCACCAGAGGGCTTTTTCATGATTATTAGTTTAAAATAATTTATTAAACCATAACAACACACTGTACAGTCTGAATAAACTGGTTATTTAATTAATTTCACAAAATATTTCGTCAAAAATGTTAAATATTAAGCATATATAAATATTAGTTATATGGTAATGTACAAACCTGCATGAAACAAAAATCCCATCATACATTGATTAGGTTTTTGACCATAGCAGTCATTTTATTAGGTTTTGACTCAAAAAGATTTGTCTCTCTGTGTTATAGCTTATTATTATTTATAATCTTTACTATATAATTATGTTATAAATCCCACATTATAGAACCATTTTAATCAAAAAGGTTCTTTGCACTCAAAGGGTTCTAAATAGAACCATTTTTTGGGTAAAAGGTTCTACTGGCCAAGTATAGAACCCTAGGGTTCTATATAGAACCTCAAGGAACCTTTTTTTTAAGAGTGTAGGTTTTCCCAACGCATCTGTGTTGATATGAACATGCTTCAGTTTTATTGAAATTAGCTTGATAGTGGTTTCATTGGGCCTTCAGCCCATTCAGTTAGACCTTGCTCCTTATGTTGCAAAAGAGCACAAATATTCGTAATCGACCCCAGTTTGGTGCTGGAAACCTGTATGCTCCTCTTTATACAGTTGCACTTCAGCTTGTCAGATGTGTTTGTAATTTTGGCAAAGATGCATACCATACAGTTTGTATTGGGTCAGGCAATGACATATTTCAAAGTCCTAAAACCTTTTTTTTTTTAAAGATTTTTTTTGGCAAATGTTGTTGTGGGAGTTGACTGACGGCAGCCTATCACCTATTAAAACTAAGCAGGGTTAAAACAGGACAGAGGTGAATCTGGAGAAAAGCTAAGGTGCAGATCTAGGACAATCCAAGTGTTGACATATGTCCTTTAAGAGATGTTAAAGCTGTCCTTTTATGCACTTTACATTTTACTCAGGTGTCCCCATAATCAGCTAAAAATACCTCACAGATGATTTATCACATCATGATATCACATCCTCACATATTCTTTAATATAGCTTAATACAAACATTACTTGGACTGAATTAGTGCCTCATTCATTCATTCATTTTCTTGTCGGCTTAGTCCCTTTATTAATCTGGGGTCGCCACAGCGGAATGAACCGCCAACTTATCCAGCATATGTTTTACGCAGCGGATGCCCTTCCAGCCGCAACCCATCTCTGGGAAACATCCATACACACTATGGACATTTTAGCCTACCCCAATTCACCTATACCACATGTCTTTGGACTTGTGGGGGAAACCGGAGCACCCGGAGGAAACCCACACAAACACGGGGAGAACATGCAAACTCCACACAGAAACACCAACTGACTCAGCTGAGACTCAAACCAGCGACCTTCTTGCTGTGAGGCGATATTGCTACTCACTACGCCATCGTGGCGCCCTGAATTAGTGCCTCTTTAAATGCAAATGAGCTGCAGCACCACACCACCTTTCCAAAAGTGGGTGGAGCCTTTACAGCTTGTGCCTCAAGTACTCCAGCAGGAACAATCAACACATTTTTTTAAAACCTTGTCAGATTAAACTCATTGTATACAAGTTTCCCTTTCTTGTCAGCTGTTAATAGTATGCAAGGTTATCTCAAAGGCACACCAAATGCTCATAACATTGCTTTTGTCTGTGGATGTCAACAGCTGGGGAACAATTGTATTTGTAAACACTAATAGCACAGAATTGACAGAAATCAACTAAATCCCACACATTTTATCATGCCTATACTTAGTTTTGGAGCAAAGTGACGTATGTCCCTTGAAGAAAGCTCAAGACTGCATCTTGGAGTCTGGTAAACCCGTTAACTGATATTATATAGAGAATAGCTCTTTCTGGAGTGGCTTTGTGGCTTTAATAGGCAAACTTTATTCGCCCATCTTCTATCAAGTGTCTATAAGTCAAGTTACTAGATGCCACATCTTTGGTATACATATAATACACAGAATAAGTCTTCCAAAGCGTGGACACTTCTTTAAAGTGTAGGGAAAGTAAAGAGGTGCTAATATTGTCAGGGTTCTGCCACTTCAGTCTTGTTAATTCTTGTTTTGGTGGCAGAGTCCGGACACTAGCTCTGTCTAGTCCTGTGTGTTGTCATTGTGTCCCTGTATGAGTACCAATTGTGGGCCCGCTTGGACCGTGCGCGCTCCCGCATGATACTGGTGCGTGGGGTCTGGGCGTGTTCGCGATTGTGCGCTCTCGTCCTGGTGTTCGTCTGTCAGCGGCATGCTGTTTCATTCCCAGTGTCTAAGTCTAGTTCGTTTCAGTTTCGGGTGGCACTGGGTTGAAACATGCACGCTGCGTGTGTGAGCGCACGGTAAGATGTCTGTTTTGAACACGCGGTTAATGAGTTCTCTCATTGGCTGCGTGTTCTCGTCTCGTTTTATGTGAGCGCGTGGCTTGTGGTGTTTTCTTGTGTCATGGGTTCTCCCACCCTCTTTGTTAACCCATTATTAGTTGATCATGTTCACCTGTTTGTTTGTTAATTATTTCTGTTTACATTCTCCTCATGTCTGCTCTCCTGTGCCAGTTCGTCGTTGAATATCTGCCTGTCATGTTGTGTCGAGCCCTGTCCAGCCCTGCTTTTTCCTGCCAGCCCATTAAAGTTTGTTTTTGCCTTTTTATTAATGGTTTCCCATCCGGGGTAGTTTGTTTTGTCCTTTTGTTTTATTTCATTATTAATAAATACTCGTTTTTTCTTTGCAATTGAGTCCTCGCTCCTTTTCCCCAACCCGAACCTTGACAAATATAACCCCCAAAGAGAACTGCTGGGCTAGCCTCAAATCAGTGTATTTGTTGGCAGCGAGTCTCATTGGAAATGTCAGTTTCAGCCTACATGTTTTTGTGACTAAAATGTATCTTACATATCGCTGAGGCATTTCAATTCAATTCAATTCATCTTTATTTGTATAGCGCTTTTACAATGTAGATTGTGTCAAAGCAGCTTCACATGCATTATAAAAAATTGAAACAGTGTCAGTCCAGTTTTCAGTGTTAATTTCCAACGTTTTCATTTCCAACGTGCTTCAAATGAATTGTGTCCAAATTAATTGCTTGGGTGACGTTTTGTCCCCATTGTCCAAGCGGTCTTTCATCTCACCTTGTCCTAGAGTAATTTCTTCCCACATCTTTTACTCAATCCCACCACCGTGGAACCAACATCACTACTTGCTATACACTTTTCACACACACATACACTTATTTAACAACACACTTTACATGCCAATGTGCACATAACAGCTGCACATATAACGCTGTATATAGTAATATGCCTTTCTGATTCTGATGTTCTCTTTTAGGGGTGGTCCTCCTGATGCAGTACATGATCGGGATCAAGAATCTGACCTTGCGAGCTTCAACATACTGTAGTTTAGGTAAGAAGGATTAGGTACTGTAAGGTCTCCAAAATATTGCTTGTTGCGTAATTTAGTTTTGTGCCAGAGACCTTCACATGTAGTGAGCTCAATGTCCAAGGTCATCAATCTGACATTACCTCCAAATCATTACTCAGCATATAGGGAATGGATTCAGTTCCCTCTCTAGATGATGGAGGAAACATCTGTACTCAAGTTAACATGTTGATTTGCAGGAGCTATTTATCAAACACAGGGCGCAATGGTGGCGTAGTGGGTAGCACATTCGCCTCACAGTAAGAAGGTCGCTGGTTCGAGCCTCGGCTGGGTCAGTTGGCATTTCTGTGTGGAGTTTGCATGGTTGTGTGGGTTTCCTCCGGGTGCTCCGGTTTCACCCACAGTACAAACACATGCACTATAGGGGAATTGGGCAAGCTAGATTGTCCATAGTGTATGAGTGCGAATGAGTGTGTATGGATGTTTCCCAGACATGGGTTGCAGCTGGAAGGGCATCCCTATGATTTTGTTTGAAAAATACAAGCTAGAGTAGGTAAGGAGTAACTAATGCTGACGGCAAATTTGGCAACATTTAGAGCAATGGGAAATGATGCCATCAGTGGGCAACCAGGAGAGACACTGGGCAACTAATTTAGGCAACCAGATTCAGATACACTTTTTTGTTCATTCTCAACTGGATAGTAGCCAAGGAACATTGACCTCCATTGCAAAACATTGTACCATGCTTAGTGTGTGTCAAGCAGGTGAGTGGGTTTGACAATCCAACTGTAGGTCACACGTTTTTTCCCTCTCCATGTGCACCAGACACCCTGTGCTTCTTTGAAAACATTGTGCAATTCTGAGTGTGCTCCACACAGATCAGTGGGCTTAGCATATCACCTGTAGGACACACTTTCTTTTCTGTGTGATCTGGAAAAAGTAACTTGTAATTGCATTTATATATTCAATTTAATTCAATCCGTTTATTTATATAGTGCTTTTACAATGTAGATTGTGTCAAAGCAGCTTAATATAGACGTTTTAGTACATTGAAACCGTGTCAGTCCAGTGTTCAGAGTTTAGGTTTAGTTTTAGTTCAGTTCAGTGTGGTATAAATTTCACTGCAGAAAGTCCACACACTGAAAAGCAAATCCATTGATGCGCAGCTCCACAAGTCCTAACAAAGCAAGCCAGTGGCAACAGTGGAGGAGCAAACTTCACCAATTGTCGAAAGTGAAGGAAAAAAACCTGGAGAGAAACCAGGCTCAGTTGGGCACGACCATTTTTCCTCTGGCCAAACTTCATGTGCAGAGCTGCAGTCTGGAGAAGGCTCGAGAACACTGGACGCCTATTAGGGAGAACTGCAGGTGTGAGTAGGCCACCGGCGGGTGATCAGGCTGGCCCACAGGAGCTGTAGTTGTGATCTTTCAGGAATCAGTCTCATGCTTTCGGCTCCTCCATGACCTCTACAGCATCAGCTCAGGATACGGCCTGGTCCAAGATTATGGATATCTTGGCATCATTTGGCGCTGCATAGTCTCTAGTGGCCTCGGGATGAGTATCCCCAGGTGGAAATAGAGAATAATTAGCGTAGCTGCTGTTCATAGTGTATATAAACGAGATGGAGAAATAAAGTGCTATAAATTATAAATATAGAAACAAACATGTAGCATATGAGTGTTTCTAACAAGATGTCTGGTGTATTAAGACATGAGGGCTGTGTCCTTACAGGTGGTTGTCAAACCCACTCACCTGCATGGAGCACACTCATGCATCATATTGTTATGTGATGTATCAAGTGTATGCTTTACTAAAGAGATAGGTCTTTAATCTAGTTTTGAACTGAGGGAGTGTGTCTGAGCCTCGGACATTATCAGGAAGGCTATTGCAGAGTTTAGGAGCCATAAATGAGAAAGCTCGACCTCCTTTACTTGACTTTGCTATTCTAGGTACTACCAGAAGTTTTGAGGGCTTCTGGAATTGCAACTCTCTGGTGTTTTGAAGTGGTTTGCTTTGGATAAAAGCATCTGCTAAATAAATACATGTAAAATGCATTAGTAACACCTGTTTCGTTTGGTTTGATTGAATCGAACTCAAGTTGTTTTTCCTCTTTGGTGCTGATCTTTTGGCTAGGTGTGAATACAGCAATCACAATTTCTTGTGAACACCAATCACACAGGCCAAGACCCAGTTGAATGGGTACTCTCGGTCCACTTCCAGATGAACTTTAGGTGTGAATATGATCCGACACATTTGCAGAAATCCTTGCACCATAGGAATCATTAGGATCCCATAGTTTGAGTTTGAGATGCACCTGTGGGATCTGCTGTTGCTAAACAACTGTGGCGTAAAGCTTAGAAAGCTGGACTTGTGATTGCAGGTTTGGGTCCGGGCAACAGGGAAGTTGTCTGCAATCCTTGCCAATTCACTTACTCAAGGGAATTACCTCAGTCATGGGATGGAAGGTGGAAGATTTAAAGGTTGCAGGTGATGCGACTCCAACCTTCGACCTTTGAACCTTCCACCCTCAATACTGTGGCTGAGGTCATTCCCTTGAAACCCCTGAGTTGCTTTGGATAAAAGCGTCTGCTAAATTCGTAATTGTCAACGCAAACACCATCTGTGAACCACCACTAACAGATCCCAGCCTATGTTCCTGCTCTGCTACAAGATTTATGGGTAGATAAAATACATATAAAACAAAAACATTTGCAAGCAAAAGACCAGATCGCTCCCTCAAAACTGCAGAAAGAGCTTGTAAGTTTGTAAGCCAAGGGAGAGCAAGCATTTCTGTCCACTTTAACACAAGTGTGGGTTTGTTTGCAATCTCTGCTTCACTTACAGAAAGGTCAATGTGAACACAAACTACACCTAAGTAAAAAATTCTACATTGTGTTTGGTCCGGACCAAAGCTAGGAAACTAACAGACTCTCCTGGTGTGAATACACCCTAAAACACTTTGTTGAGGACAGTTGTTATACACAAAAACTAAGATTGTTTAGGGATCTAAGAGTCCTCAAAAGATGAGAACATGTATGGGAGAATCACGTTGGTTTGTTTGCAATTTCTGCTTCACTTTCAGAAAGATCAGCGTGGATGCAAACCACACCAATTAAAAGAATCATCATTGTGTTTGGTCCAGACCAAATCTCAGGAACTAACAGACTCTCCCATTGTAAAGACACCCTAAAATACATAGCCACAGAACATGTATGGGAGAATCACATGTGGGTTTGTTTGCAATTTCTGGTTCACTTGCAGAAAGATCAGCATGGATGCAAACCACACCAATTAAAAAAATCAACATTGTGTTTGGTCCAGACCAAAGCTCAGGAACTAACAGACTCTCATATTGTATAACACATAGCCACAAACTGTTGTTAGACAAGAAAAGCAAGATTGTTTAGAGTTCTAAGAGTCCTCTAAAGATGAGAACATGTATGGGAGAATCACATGTGGGTTTATTTGCAATTTCTGGTTCACTTGCAGAAAGATCAGCATGGATTCAAACCACACCAAATAAAAAAATCAACATTGTGTTGGGTCCAGACCAAAGCTTAGGAACTAACGCACTCTCCCATTGTGAATACACCCTAAAACACATAGCCACAAACTGTTGTTAGACAAGAAAAGTAAGATTTTTTATGTCTAGGAGTTCTCCACAGATGAGAACATGTGTGGGGTTTAAAAATTGTCTGGATTTTATGGAAAATGGTCATTGTCTTGTCTTTATTTTAACTTTCAAGTTAAGAATTATGCCTTTTTAACCTTTTTCTGTTGCAGTATTCTGTAGATGGACAGGAAGAAAGAGCACTTGCGGATTTGGAAATATCCCTGAGAGAGGATCTCCGGTCTCCTAAAGCACAATCATGAGCACTGCACCCAAAACGATCGGCTCCGACAACCAAAGGATGCCAATAATTCAGGTTGGAGGACTAAATTCTGGCCAAATCTAAAATTAGAGTGGTTCAGCACCTGTTATTATGTTCTTGTTGATGTTCTTTCCTTCAGGTGAACTTAACCACTGGCACAGGTGTCTTGCATGATGCTGGGTCCATCGGAGTATTTAAGAAACCAATTCCTCTATATTTTACATCTTCCTCAGTTTCTTTTACTTAAAAATGGAGATGCTTGACCTCTAGACCTTACTTAAATCCCTGTATCCAGCTTATTCTGCAATGTAAAAGGTAAGCTCTTTTCTGCGAATGTGTTCAGACTTTATTTGTTGCAAATGGCGGTAAATGGTCAAACGACGTGTTATAATCTAGTGTGTTTACAACAATACTTTAAATGTATACAATATGAAAATGCATGTTTGCAACATCAAACAGGATAACGAGTTGTTTTATATGGCTTAAATTCAGTGTAAATGAATAAGATCAGAGGTCTCAACACATTTACATTACAACGGTCATGACCACTCGTACGAGAAATGAATATTGGTGTAAAAAGTCAGTATATATATCAATATCTGTACGTTCAGGAAAATAGTTTGTGCTTAGATCAGGAGTTTCTGTAGAGATTCTTTAGCCAATCTGTTTTTAAAGATATTTGTGTTTTGTTACTGCTACATTGTAAATGATGCTGGGTTGTCGTAAGCCAACGTTGGGTCAAATTACCCAAGGCAAATGAACCATTTGGTGAAAAGGTGTCATTTAAATCGAATTTAAAAAATGAACCTAAAGGTCCATATTTGACCCAACACTGGGTTATGATAACCCAGCATTTTATAGTGTAAAAGTTTGCTGTAAATGTTGAAGTTTGCTAGTTTAGACCCTGCTAGCAGTACGCCATTAACCTTCGAGCTAAAGACTGACCACGGGTTCTTTCTGGGCGATCGCGTCTGTACAAAGTTGCTAGGGGTAAACAGTTATGCTAAATGATTTCCTGCTCTTATAACTGTGAATTGTAGATATTCAGAATGAGTTATTCTCAGAATTCTCAGAATAATCTCTATTTTAAGTCCTCGGGCGCCCCCTGTTGTATGTTATAGGAATGACATGAAAATATAAACTGGTTTACTGCTGCAGAACTCTCATATTTGTGTTGTTTTTCACTGCAGGGTTGTGTGCTGGGACGGGAATAATGTTTATTCAGAGTTTTGACGGTCAAGATCATACGACAAAGAATTAAGGTTAGTTTCAGATTCAAACCCATAGGTTTAAAACAGTCCCAAAGTACAAAGACATATTTGTCGCTCTAAAAATTCTGGGTTGTTGCAACGCAATGTTGGTTAAGTAACCCATTGTGTTAAACATGT
>CAIGQQ010032393.1:499553-514125 GCA_903798035.1 Danio albolineatus
TGTGTGTGTGTGTGTGTGTGTGTGTGTGTGTGTGTGTGTGTGTGTGTGTGTGCAGGAAGCATCTTCTTTGTACATTTAATTGAAAGGCATTTCTGTTCCGGTGAAACCTACTAACTTACTGATACACTGACATACTAACCCACAGACCCACTGAATTACGCTAATCCTGCGTCTATAAACACACACACACTCACACCGTAGGCACTGATAATCTGCACGGAGTGTGGCGTGTAAGTCGTGTCCTCATCAGTGACTCTTACAGGACTCGCAGAACCAGGTCGTGTGACGCGCTTCATTACAGCACATTATAATCTGTGTACTTTAGAAATGCTGGGTTGTTTTTAACCCAAGGCTGGATGTATTACGCTGTAGAAAATGCTGGGATTCACACAAACGATTTGTGTCAGGATAAGATGAAGGAATTAACTTAATAGTTTTTACAAATTTAAGCAGACTTAATCATTCATTCATTTTCCTTCAGCTTAGTCTCTATTTCAGAGGTTGCCACAGCAGAATGAACCGCCAACTATTACAACATATGTTTAAGCAGTTGACGCCCTTACAGCATGCAATTGAATTGACTGTGAGGAAAACCGGAGCATCCTGAGGAAACCCACGCCAACACATGGAGAACTCCACACAGAAACGCCAACTGGCCCAGCTGGGACTCGAACCAGCAAACTTCTTGCTGTGAGGCCACAGTGCTAACCACTGAGCCACCCTGCCGCCGCATTTATTTTCAATGGATTTTTTTTTTTCTTTCACTTGCTGACTTTTGTATATCGTGTTAAGGTTCAATCGTGTTTAATTATGGCCAATTTTTGAGCGCAATGCCTTAGTTGGGGACTGGTTCATTTGGGTTTGGTAACAGGGTGAAAGTTTGATTCTGTTGTGGAAGATTTCAATGTGTTCTGGATTTCAATACTTTTTCTTGACCTAAACTGTCACATAAATTTATGCATCAGTACATTTCCACTCGCTTTTCCACCAAGAGGATCTCAGTTGTTTTAGAGGCTTCCCACCCATGACCCACACGGAATCTGCGCGCTCAGAAGTCCGCACATTTTTAGGCCATCATTGATTTTGTTTATTTACTGGTATAAATATGTGTAAATTGATATTTATTCAGTTTTTATTCATGATATAAACAATATTCACATGATTTATTTACAATATAGTTTGTGAAGTACTATTTTCTGTCTTTTAGTAGCTATGTTATCTGAGAGACTTGCTTTGTTTATCAAATAAAGTGGATCTAATTGGATTTGTAGTGCAAACGTTAAATAAAAGTTAAAAAGGTGTTACTTTTCATTTCATATATTAAGGTTTTAGTTATGATACTCCCAAAATAATTCCGCATAAATCTGCAGATTTTTAACTAAATTCTGCGCAGAAATAGCAAAAAATGTCCGCAGATTCCATCTGGCCCTGCCCCATGACTAGGGCCAGACGGAAACTGCAGACATTTTTTGCTATTTCTGCAGAGTATTTTGTTAAAAATCTGCGGATTTATGCGGAATTATTTTAGGAGCATCATAACAAAAAAAATTATATATAAAATAAAAAGTAATACCTTTTAAACTTTTATTTAATGTTTACAATGCGAATCCAATTAGATCCACTTTATTTGGTAAACAAAGCAAGTCTCTCGAACTAAATCTCTACTAAAAGACAGAAAATAGTACTTTACAAACTGTGTTGTAAATAAAACATATGAATATTTTCATATTAATCAATATTTTTACTGAAATTAATTTAAAAACTGAATAAATATAAATTTATACACATTTACACCAGTAAATAAACAGAATCAATGATGGAGTTAAAATTCTGCGAAAATCTGCGAAAATCTGCGGAATTCTGCGCGCGCAGATTCCGTGTGGGCCTACCCATGACCAATCATGGTCTTTCCTTCCTGCTTTAATTGTGTAAAGTCAGCAAAAGACATGTTTTATTTTCACCAACTTTGTGGGATGACTTTAATTGCCTCAATGAGAACAATAATTGATCATTTTCCAGTGTTTGTTAGCTCAATGGCAGTTTATATTTAGCTTTTTTTTTCGTCTGTGTTTTCATTTAAGGCCAAATATTGAAGTCAGAGCTCTTAAAATGTATATTATCTAAAAATAATAGACTTAAAAAGTTGCCTGGTGACTGCAGTTGATTTTAGTAACTTCAACACTGTAAAATAATGATCAAATAGTCATTTTATGTTACTTTTATTATTAAGTCTGTTTAATTGATGTATGTTGACTTATAAATTAAGGCAATTTTTAAGGCAACAACAAAGTTTTAGATGAGCAAAATAATAAGTATTTAACTGTTAAATAATGCTTTTTCATATTCAAATAAAAATATAAATGTTAAACATATAAAGGATGATAATAACATCGCTATTAGAAATGCAACAAAGGATAATAATAAAGTAATGGTATTAAACAGGGGTTTTCAACCTGTGGGGGCGACACCTATTAAGAGGGCCGTGAGAATTTGAGGCGTGCACTCGAGAAAATTATGATAACGATTTTTATGCGATCACTAGAGTGACTGATTAACGTTAAGAGCTAAATACCAGGCACCAGTAGAGTTAATGCGTTTAAGTAAAATTTACACAAATAAAACAGACCGGGTGCTTTTTAAGAATAATGACGGTGAATAAAAGTAAAAACGGTGAGCGTCTGACAAAAAAGAGCCCTACTGAATCAAATCAGCAGGATGCCCTTCTGGATCTTTTACTTACTTTGAAAACATACTGACTACATTTACATGGACATCTGTAAACTAGTTATTTGCCTTAATCTGAATAAGACAATAATATGATTAAGGTGTTACATGAAGTGCTTTTTGAACATTGCGTCACCACGCTCTCCACATTTCCTGAAGACTCTCATGTAATTTTGGATGTTTCCTCTTTAATTTTCCGACTTTAACTGCAGTTCTGCACTAATATATGCATGTTTCACGTCGTAAGTCCATTTCTGTTTAGTTTAATTATGACTTTACTCATATTAATATAATCAAAAACGCTGTTTACATGGTAGACTCTTAATCAGAGAATTGTCTTATTACATCAGAGTATTGGTGTTCATGTAAACATACTGTACTCAATGTTTGACTCAATCACACTGTCAGGGCTCTGCGAACTTTACTTTGCGAAGCAGAATTTTCTGGATGTACTTCCATCAAAAGCAAGTAGGCTATGGCTCACGCTTATTGACAGTGGAAGATGATTTACGGTTAGTCGTGTCAGGAATCCAACCACAGATTAGCATGTTGTCCTCACAGATTTAACAGGTTCAGCCATCACACTGAATCAGGTAAGCTATAGATTCATGTTTGAATGTAATTCTTATATGCACTTTACACACAGCAAGTAATATGGGAATGATGTTTGCATATGCATTAAAATTTTGTGCTATTGGGAGGGCTGTTGGGGGGGCGTGAGCGAAATAGGATAAATTTGGGGGCGCGTGTGTCCTAAAAGGTTGAAACCCCCTGGTATAAATGATCAAACATACAAAGCATGGTATAAATATGAATTTATTAAATGGGATATAGCCCCTTCTTTGAGATGGTCCCTAATTATTAACAATATTTACACTATTTATTTATTTTCATGCATTCATTTATTTTCTTGTCGGCTTAGTCCCTTTATTAATCCGGGGTCGCCACAGCGGAATCAACCGCCAACTTATCCAGCATATTTTTACGCAGCGGATGCCCTTCCAGCCGCAACCCATCACTGGGAAACATCCACACACACATTCACACTCATACACTATACGGACAATTTAGCCTACCCAATTCACCTATACCACATGTCTTTGGACTTGTGGGGGAAACCGGAGCACCCGGAGGAAACCCACACCAACACGGGGAGAACATGCAGACTCCACACAGAAATGCCAACTGACCCAGCCGGGACTCGAACCAGAGACCTTCTTGCTGTGAGGCGAACGTGCTAACCACTACGCCACCGTGGCGCCCCTTTATTTATTTATTAATTTTTTTTTTTTTTTTTTTTTACATTTTTCATAAATATATAATATAAAAACACAGTCATTTATTGTTTATTCATGTCTGTGCATTAACTTAATGTTTTGGATTTTTATATTGCATTGAACTAATTAATTAATTCTGCATGTTCATTATTAGTTCTAAATATATTAACTAATGAAAATATGTATTTACTAACATGAACAAATAATAAACAGTACATTTATTGCTGTATTTATTCAGCCTTTTAGCATTAGTAAATGCAAACAAAGTCATTCTTTGTTAGTTCAAGTGAACTCGCAGTGCATCAATTAATGTTAACAAGCATTGTAATAATGCATTAGGAAAGGTTGAACTAAGATTAATAAATCCTGCATAAATATAGTTCATTATTAGCGTTAGTTAATATATTAACTAATGAATTGTAACTTAAATATCCTTCCAAGGAAGCTCAAGTGGGTTGTTTTTACCAATAAAGTCATCAAAAATTTCCTCCATTGGAGAAATTGTTGTATTCTATTCAGTATTTTGCTTAAGAATCAATACAAAATTGCTAATAAATGACTTTATAGGCTTGTGTGACCTGCTGAAATCAGCGATGTTGGATGGGATCACGCACCAACCGTCAGCCAGGGACAAAATGCAATGCTTCTGTACACAAGCTGATGGTGGGAACTGCCAAAGTTTACCGTTCTCTCCGACTGGTTGCATCAAGTTATGTCTCACGTACAGTTCAGTCCAAAAGTCTGGCGCTTGCTTCTGTGTGCTGAGCCTCTGTTTGCATGCATTTTTGATTTAATGCATTCTCATAACTCGACTGGGGAGTTTGATTTAAAAATGAATGTAAAGCAATGAGTGAGTCTAATTTAATGACGGTACAGAGTCTAAACAAATGCTGGGTTGTTTTAGCTCAATGTTGGGTCTTTTGTTTGCATTCAGTTTTGATTGAAGGCAAACTTGAGTGAGAAGTTTGGTTTAAAAATGAACCTAAAGCATGCATAAATGTGTCTGATTTAAGGACTGAGTGTAAAAGATGCTGGGTTGTTTTAACCTGACGTTGTGTCTTTTGTTTGCAATCATTTTTGGTTCAATGCATTCTCATAACTCGACTGAGGAGTTTGATTTAAAAATAAATGTAAAGTAATGAATGAGTTTAATTTAATGACGGTATAGAGTCTAAAACAATGCTGGGTTGTTTTTAGCTTAATGCTGGGTCTTTTGTTTGCATTCGGTTTTGATTGAAGGCAAACTTGAGTGAGAAGTTTGGTTTAAAAATGGACCTAAAGCATGCATAAATGTGTCTAATTTAAGGACTGAGTGTAAAGATGCTGGGTTGTTTCTGCCTGACGTTGTGTCTTTTGTTTGCAATCATTTTTGGTTCAATGCATTCTCACAACTCAACTGAGGAGATTGATTTAAAAATAAATGTAAAGTAATGAATGAGTTTAATTTAATGACGGTATAGAGTCTAAAACAATGCTGGGTTGTTTTTAGCTTAATGTTGAGTCTTTTGTTTGCATTCAGTTTTGATTGGAGGCAAATTTGAGTGAGAAGTTTGGTTTAAAAATGAACCTAAAGCATGCATGAATGTGTCTGATTTAATGACTGAGTGTAAAAGATGCTGGGTTGTTTTAACAAAACGTTGTGTCTTTTGTTTGCAATCATTTTTGGTTCAATGCATTCTCATAACTCGACTGAGGAGTTTGATTTAAAAATGAACGTAAAGCAATGAAGGAGTCTATCACTGTATACGGTTTTTAAAAAAGCTGAGTTGTTTTTAACCCAATGTCTTGTTAAATATGGACAAACTCAACATTGATTTAGTTTTTTTTTTTAAACAAATTTAAATGACAGTTTTTAACACTTTTTAAATTACCACTTTTTTTGGTATGTCCATATTTGACCCAACATTTTTTTTTAAACAACCCACTTGGGTTTTATTGGAAGGACATTTGAGTTACAGTAAGGTTTCTTTAGTAAATATATTTACTAACGTGACCCAATAATGAACTATTTTTATGCAGAATTTATTAATCATAGTTCAATATTTAGGGGCATCACAGTGGTTAGCGCTGTGGCCTCACAGCAAAAAGGTCGCTGGTTCGATTCCCACTTGGGTCAGTTGGTGTTTCTGTGTGGAGTTTGCATGTTCTCTGGTTTCACAGTCCAAACACATGCGCTATAGGGGAATTGGGTACGCTAAATTGTAGTGTATGAGTATGAGTGTGTATGGGTGTTTCCCAGTTCTGGGTTGTGGCTGGAAGGACATCCGCTGCATAAAACATATGCTGGAATAGGTGGCAGTTCATTCTGCTGTAGAGACTAAGCCGAAGAAACATGAATGAATGGATGAATAAATGAGTTCAATGTTTACTAACGCATTATTAAGATGTTTGTCAACATTAATTAATGCACTGCAAGTTAACTTGAACTACCAATGAACGGCTTTATTTACATTTACTAATGTTAAAAAGATGAATAATTACAGTAATAAATGTACTGTTTATTGTTTGTTCATGTTAGTAATAAATGTTTGCTCATGTTAGTAAATGCATTACATAAAGTGTCACCTGACTGTCTGTATTTAATGTTGCAATAAATAACCTTTTATTTTAATGTGTTTCCTAATGTTTTGTTTATTTACAGATTTAAAAGAAAACCCAGACCTTTGGACACTACAGTATGTGTATTTTATATACATAAATATATAAACAGACTACCTGACGAACGTCTTGTCGTGGATCTCAGCTGTAAGAGCAACAAATAATAACTTGTCTTCTAGTTGATCATTTGGAAAAGGAGCATTAGGTGGATGTTTCAGATGAATCATCTGTTGAACTGCATCCCGATCGTCACCAATACTGCAGAAGACCCACTGGAACACGCATGGTTTGGGGTAACATTCAGTATTGGATCTGCAGAGTGTCTGCAACATCAACAGCCTGAGGTATCAAGACATCTGTGCTGCCCATTACATTACAAACCACAGGAGAGGGCAGATTCTCCAGCAGGATAGCGCTCCTTCTCATACTTCAGCCTCCACATCAAAGCTCCTGAAAGCAGAGAAGCTCAAGCTGCTCCAGGATTGGCCAGCCCAGTCACCAGACATCAACATTATTGAGTAAGATGAAGGAGGAGGCGTTGAAGATGAACTCAAAGAATCTTGATGAACTCTGAGAGTCTTCACGCTTTCTCTGCTGTTCCAGATGACTTTATTAATGCTTTATTGGAGTCACTGCAGAGATGTGTGGATGCAGTCCTCCTCCAAGCTCATGGGAGTCACACACAATATTCATTCTGTCTCCACTGCAGCAGGACCTTATATTCTATACTGGACATTATTGAAGGTTCAGTGACGAGACTTTAGTCTGAGCAGAGTCAGACCGCACTGTCCTCATTACATCAGTCAACATCAACACATGATCATATTTACTGTGGTAAATCTAGTGTAATCTAGAGGCCTTCGCCTTTCATATGAGCCACTGCTGAGGCCACGTCATCAACTAGAAGTTATTATGTGCTACTCCTAAAACTTGAATAGGCGACAAGACTGTTGTCAGGTAGTGTATATCACATTATTTCCTTTATTTATTTTATTATATATTTTTATTTTTATTTACTTCAGTATCACATTCACAGCTAAACCGAAGGATCCTATCTTTATGATAAATCATCCATTTTTGTCTCTTTCTATAAAACATTTGAAGTCATGCCAGAAATATTTCACCGTTGTTTACTCCTCAAATATAGACATCTATAAAAACCACTTCAATTATTTGCCCGAGCAAACACGCTCTTTGCCTTTTAGCCATTATTGATCGACTTCACAGAAATGCTGCTCTTTTCCAGGGGCAATGATCAATTTCTTGTCAACTGATAAGAGACTGTATGACATAGAGCGATATTGTAATATCAGCAAGGATTTCGTCTTCATTTATTCAGTCTTTTAATGTGACCTCTGACCTAGTTTTAGAGTCTCATAAAAAGACAAATGAGGAAAATGCTTTAAAAAAAATCTCTTTATTTTTAAAAATATATACATATTCAGCAAAATTTCCAAGCTATATCACACTTTTAAGAAAATATCCCTTTATTATAAAAAATTATAGAAAGGATTAATCTCTGTGCTCCTTCGGAGGGAGCTGTGCCATAAGTTAAAGTATCATAATTCAGTCAAAGCAAAATGAAAATACACAAAACACACAATGTAGATTGGATTTGCATGGCTTAGCTACGCAAAAAACAAAACAAAAAAAAAAACAAGTAAAGTGCAAAAATAGTATGAAACCCTACACTAACAAGTATGCATCCCTAGGAAGTGTTTCAAACTAAACAAAGTGAGAAATGTAACACATAAAAATAAACAAACACATAAACATGGCAGAAATACAAGTGTAACATTTGCAGTGTTGATTATTGTACTGTTTGTAGATTATCCCATAAATAAAATGTATTAATATTACAAATAGAATCCAAAGTGTGTCTGTTTAAACTGAATAAAGCAGCTTGGAACACAGATTTAGTTGCATTTGCTGGTGCAATGTAGCGTAAACAGTCACAAAAGAAGAACTATTGAGGAAAAAAAACACAACTGATGCACTGATAATATCTAAATATATATACAGGGTTCCCACTTTAATATCAAATATATTTTCGCTGACTAAAAAGCTGGGTTTCTTTAACAAAAGTAGGCCGCTGTTGTGGTTATAATTGATCAATTTCTGATAAGATTGTTAGCTCAAAAGCAGAGTTCTTGTGTTATCCTAAAATGTTAGCCTTAAAAAGTTGTTTGGTGACTGCAATTGACTTCAGTGATTTTAACACAGTAAAATAATGATCAATAAGTAATTTTATGTTTCTTTAATTGATTATTTTTAAGTTGCAAATGTTTTAACTCATTCTAAGTCTGTTTAATTGATGTAAGTTGATTTATACATTTAATTTAAACTAAAAACATTAAGGCAGCAACACATTTTTACAGTGCAGTTGATGAGCAAGATAATAATTAACATTGAGCTGAAAATAACCTGACCATGACAACAACTAATGTGAAACAGCATGATATAAACCAATTACATTTTTATAATTTAAAGTGACACATACAAATCCCTGATATTCCATGACCTGGACAAAAATATATATATAAAAATACTTCTTTTAAATTGTGTTATATTCCAGCAAATCCTCCACTAGTGGGACCCCTGTGTTTCCTTTACATCTGCATTTACAGTGACTTTGATTTCCCTGAGCATTTCTATAAAGAACTATAATGCATAAGCTTTGCTCACAGACAAAGCCTCCATTAGAGAGTATTTCAGCAGGTACAGTTGAAGGCAAAATAATTACTGAAATTTGAACACTTATTTCCCAAGTGCTTTAACACAGAGCAAGGACATGCTCACAGAATTGCCTATAATATCTGCCTGGTAAAACCTTACTTCTTTTAGTTTGGCTGGAATAAAAGCAGTTATTACAATGCTATCTCACGGCAATCGTAACTTTAGGATTTAGTGGCTAATTCGTACAATCTAATTCGTACACATTAGTACGATCACCCGATAAAGATTAGGTTTAGGGGTGGGGTCGGGTGCCACGCCTCCTTTTTAAAATCGTACATTTTCATACGACTAAATTCGTACGAATTCGTACAAATTAAGCCGCCTTTCCACTGCACACGACATTTGGACAGGACTGTTGGAATTGTGGCAGTCGCACAGTATTTTCAGTGTTGTCGTGCACCATGGGGGAGACGCTGATTCTCGCAGTGTCCGAAAAAAAGGAGTGCAAGAGCCTTTATTCTCCATGTGTTCACCATGGTTGAATGAATGAATGAATAAATGACTACTGAAATTCATAGGCCGCTAAAAATTCAAAAATAATATTTTTATTACTCATTTATGAATGGAAATGTTTTTTTTTTAATATACTTTTTCTGATAAAAAAAATAAAACGAAAAAATTCTATTTCTCATCTCGCGTGCACGGACCTGCTTGGACAACACTGAAATACATCACTTCCGGTCGGCCGGTCGCGTTCGGTCTAGTCACAGGAGTTGTATTTCAACGGATCCGTAGCTCAAATCGGATCCGGATTTCCCACTTACGGAGATGATCGGAACTCCACGCAGCTCTCGGACAACTCTCCATTGGAAATGAATGACTTCCGGTCTGTCGCTTGTCGTTTGTCGTGTGCAGTGGAAAGGCGGTAGCCACTAAACTGACAAAACGTAAAATACTTACGTTTTTCTCGTGAGATCAGGCTGGTTTTTATTGTTTTAAACAACTTTTAATGTCATTATAATTACTTTTCCTGTACCAATTGGCTAGAGCAGTGTTTCTCAACTGGTGGGTCGTGACCCAAAAGTGGGTCGCGGGAACGTTTTTAGTGGGTCGCAAGATGTGTGGTCAAAAAAACATAAATATTTAACTTATTTTGCTTATAACGGACTTTTATTTTGAAATGTGCGAGCGACAACAGTTCAGTTTAGTTCATGGAGACTGAACATTTCCTTACCCTAACACTGTTTACAGTATTTGTCGTAAATACTGTAATATTTCTATAATTTGATACATTTTGTTAAATAACAGCAATAAAATTTGGTTTATTTGTAAGTCTTGGTGATTTATCTGTCACTACTTGTGTATGTTAACAAATAAATACAAATTAATTATTCATTCATTCATTTTCTTGTCAGCTTAGTTCCTTTATTAATCCGGGGTCTCCACAGCGGAATGAACCGCCAACTTATCCAGCATTTGTTTTACGCAGCGGATGCCCTTCCAGCCGCAACCCATCTCTGGGAAATTGTTTGCAACTAGTTACCTCAAAAAAATATATATAATAATATAATAATAATATAAATAATATAATATACTAATATACTTGTAATATACTATTATAAGCACTGTACTTATTTCTAAAGTTAACTATAGTTAAGCCTTTAAATTGCACTTAAGTATGTTGCAAAACAACTAGTAAAATTTGGTGCACTGCCATCATGGCGAATATAAAAGAATCCAGTCGTTAGAAATGAGCTTGATGAAACAAAGCAGCACTTACGGGAAATATCTGCATTTAAATTTCACACTAATAATTCACTCTTCAACTATAAATAAGCCTAAAAACGAGTGAGCATTATTCATGTGCACCCACACGATTCGACAATCATATCCGGCACGTCGGTCTTCACAATAGTGTGCTGTGAGTTAAAGTAGACCATAGACAGCGGGCGTCTCTGAATGGGCACGCAGCAGGACGACACCGCGGTGTTGATGCCGTTCACTTTCAGCTGGCTGAAAACACTCGCGTGGAATGAAGAAGCGATGCCGGGAGAGCCGGATAAATGCTGCGGACACTGACCCATGCAATAGTTCATATGGTAGCCCTCAGGAGCAATGATCCAGTCCTGCCAATTAATGTCTCGAAACTTAATATAAAAGTCTTTCTTGCAGCACACGCTCACGTCGTCGCCGCAGCGCAGGGAGCGTTTGCTGAGCGCGTGTTTGGTCGGATCTTCCCGCAGACGCACTTGCGCTACAAGAAACGGCTGATGGGACGAGTCTTCTGTCGGCTCTTTTTTGCACAGGTTTTTTCCTGCATCTTCGCAGTGCACCTGCAGACGCAGACGCCGCTGTCCGCCGTCCAGAAACGTCTGCAGCGTGCTTGTGACGGGGAAGGTGTGCCATCCGCCCCGCGCCGCGTCTACGCTCCTCTGCAGCAGCAGGGTTCGGTTTGTGGCGTCCGACAGGTATATTTCTGCACTGATACGACTCTCAGATGGATGCAGGTACAGCCATAACGAGGACTGCAGGACCTGAACACTGTGGCCTTTCTCCTGCAGGAACTGGAAGGATAAACTGGTGTCGATGCTGTCAGGGAGATCGCTGTCTGTGGAGAAAACACACACACACACACTGATGTCAGAAGAGATGCAGTGTTGAAGTAAGTAAATTATAGCTGTGGTTGCCAGAATTCAATGTTGCATCTGTTAAATTTACAGTAAAGAATAATAATTAGGCTAGCACTGTGGCCTCGGAGCAAGAAGGTCACTAGTTTGAGTCTCGACTGGGTCAGTTGGTGTTTCTGTGTGGAGTTTGCATGTTCTCCCCGTGTTGGTGTGGGTTTCCGCTGGGTGCTCCGCTTCAAACCTGCGCTATAGGGGAATTGGGTAAATTGGCCATAGTGTATGAGTGTGAATGAGTGTGTATGGGTGTTTCCCAGTAATGGGTTGCGGCTGGAAAGGCATCCGCTGCATAAAACATATGCTGGAATAGTTGGCGGTTCATTCCGCTGTGGTGACCACAGATTACTAAAGAGACTAAGCTGAAAAGAAAACGAATTAATGAATAATAGCTGTGGTTTCCAGAATTTTACAGTGAAAAAATTCTAGTAGAAACCAAATGGAATGCATTTTAATGGTAAGCTACGTTTTTCAGTAAAAAATTTAATGGTAAAAAGTGAATAAATAACAGTAAAGTAATCTAATAAAGTAATACAGTAAAGTAATTGAATTAAAAATGTCATGTATAAAGTAAATTTCTCCTGTAAGTTGTAATTCTACAGGGTTTTTCCTGTTTACTCTTATTCTCAAGTACGTACAAAAACAAAACTCTGAGTGCCTCTGAATCAGACGAGCTGCAGTGTCGAGGTAAGCTGGATTCTGTATTCAATGTGCTGTGGTCGGGTGGAAAATAGGATGAAAAATGTGCAATAATAATAATAATGGTTAAATATGGTGCCACGGTGGCTTAGTGGGTTGCACAATCGCCTCACAGCAAGAAGGTCGCTGGTTCGAGCCTCGACTTTCCCCCACAAGTCCAAAGACATGCGGTACAGGTTAATTGGGTAGGCTAAATTGTCCGTAGTGTTTAAGTGTGTATGGATGTTTCCCAGTGATAGGTTGCGGCTGGAAAGGCATCCGCTGCGTAAAACATTTGCTGAATAAGTTGGCGGTTCAGTCCGCTGTGGAGACCACTGATTAATAAAGGGACTAAGCCGAAAAGAAAATGAATGAATGAATGAAAATGAATAGTTTGAAAGTGTTTAAGCGATACTTCACATAAAATGAGAAATTCGATCATCATTTACTCTTCTTTTCTTTTTGTTTCAACTATTTTTTCGAATCATTTTCTTTCTTGAGCACATAAAAAATACATATTTTGAATAATGTTAGAAACCTGTAATCGCTGACTTTTTTAGTTTTAGTTTTTTCAACTATAGACAGTGATTACAGGCTTTCAGCTTTCTCCAGAATATCTTCATTTGTGTTCAACACAAGAGAGAAACATAAAGGTTTGGAAGAGTAAATAGGGAGTACATTTATTTTTGGTGTGAACTTTAACACTTCATAGGGCTCTCATTCAAATACTCTTTAAAACCCTGGAGTTAAAAGACTTCTGGACTTTTAGCATTTAAAAAAAACATGGTTTGCTATACATGCTTTCTCACTTGATTATATATATATATATATATATATATATATATATATATATTATGATGGTTATATAACCTATAATGCATTTTGAAAGATTTGCTAGCCTTGATTATTGAGTATTTCAGCAAATACAGTTGAAAGCAAACATAAGCTATCTTGAACAAATATATCTTGACCTAGGAACTCGGGTCATAATTGAAGATCTGATTTTGCTCATTTAAAGCATTTTAAGAGAGTTTAATTAACAATTTAGAAGCACATGTAGGTAATCAGTACTGATCTTACATGCTGTAAAGGTATTTTTATGCAAATATAGTTTTTAACATTAAAGAAATCATTGAAGTCATTAAACAAATATTGATATTTCAAATCAATTTTGGGTTAAATATGGACAAAACCAACTGCTGGGTTAATCTGACTTATTTTTATCTTATATGATCAAACTGACTGACTGTATGTGTTGAAAACCTCTGCATTTTATTGGGAATACATATTTTTAAGTAAATCGTTCATAAAACTGTTCACTGCACATTTAAAGATGGTTTTATGAGAAGCACATAAGTCATATGTACTAATCTCAGATTAAGTAAAAGTGTATATAGCAGATTTTAACCTTAAAACAGATTTAACATTGGGGAAATCAGTTTCTCAACGTAAGATGTTGGTAAAAACTGTTGAACAAAACTGCATCAACACGTCTAAAGATGTTTCTTATGAACAATTTAGAAGCGTAAATGTGGACTGCTAGTCTAATGTTATATAATAACTATGTTAATGTGTATACAGTATAATAACTTTTAACGTATAGCTAGTTTTAACATGGAGGGAATCAGTTTCTCGATGTAAATCGTACGTAAAGCCGTTAGTTCAGTGTGCGCGTTTGCATAAATGAATGTGCTGCGTATCTCAATTTAGACAAACAAATTCAATATAGTGATCTTTAACTTCATTTGTTTGTTTAAATTCAGCCCATATGAATTGTTTGCCAACCAGCTACCTGTCTGTCGCGGCAAATCTGTCAATGCATGAGGTGACATCTGAAGTTACATCTTTGTTCTTAACAGGTTCTTATGAATTGTATAAGGTTATAGATAAGGATAGATAGATAGATAGATAGATAGATAGATAGATAGATAGATAGAT
>CAIGQQ010032393.1:556194-568323 GCA_903798035.1 Danio albolineatus
CATGTACAACGTATTAGACATATGCTGTTTTCTTTTTGCGGTTTGCTTTTCTATTTGCTATGGCAAGGATTTATGCTATGACATATTACAGCATAATAAAGCTAGTTTTCTGCCGTACCGTAGAGCCCTGCACGGCCCTTAAATCTAAGCCCGAGCCCGACCCTGGCCCGAGACGCACAGGCTGAAGCCCGGCCCTTGTACGACAAATTATCAAAATTTTCGGCCCGAGTCCGGCCCGAAGCCCGTTTTTTTTTTTTCCCGCCAAACATCTTAGCCAATGCAGCCATTAAAATAGACCAGATTTGTATTTAATAGAGAACTGATATTTTTCGTTTCCTTTCTTATCAGAATGATTTAGAGAAATTATTGGAGTGTTTTTGTTTGTTTGTTTTTTTTACGGAAAACCTCTGATGGAGGAGAGACCTGTGGTGGCTGTTTCAAGTTATCTAGAGCTGTATGAAAAGCGCACCGTGCTTCTTTTCCTCTGCGATCGATTCGAGGTAGCCTGATATTCAGTGTTTTCGTTTTGTAATCCAAATATTATTTAAATGAAAAATAACTAGGGCAGGACTATCTATTTTCATTCATTCATTCATTTTCTTTTCGGCTTAGTCCCTTTATTAATCCGGGGTCGCCACAGCGGAATGAACCGCCAACTTATCCGGCATTTGTTTTACGCAGCGGATGCCCTTCCAGCCACAACCCATCTCTGGGAAACACATCCATACATTCTCATTCACACACATACACTACGGACAATTTAGCTTACCCAATTCACCTGTACCACATGTCTTTGGACTGTGGGGGAAACCGGAGCACCCGGAGGAAACCCACGCAACCACAGGGAGAACATGCAAACTCCACACAGAAATGCCAACTGGCCCAACCGGGACCTGCCCCAACCGGGGATCGAACCAGCGACCTTCTTGCTGTGAGGCGAACGTGCTACTCACGCGCCACCGTGGCGCCCCACTATCTATTTTATTCTTTTTATTTAGTTTATTCTATTAGTTTAGTTTATTTATTTATATGCTGTTGGAAACACTGCAGGTGCGTGAAGATGCTCTGTTATGTTCTGTATGCTTTGATTTGTTCTGTAAACAAATCAGTATTTTAAAATGCAATATTTAATATTTCAGACACAAAATAGGCACGTAATTTTTTTTTTTTCAATAAATAATAATTTAATATTAATCTGACCAGTTAACAATCCAGTTTGTGTTTTGGCATTGTTGACGCATTAGCAGAGTTTTTTTTTTTTTAAGCACTTCACCTCAGATGTTATTCGTTCATCAATTTTATTTAGAAAATAACTGACCAACAAAATTTATTAGACTATAGACAAACTATACGAAATTCGTTTTTAAAATATATTTTTTTCTAGCTAAATTTACTAATTATATTTTTGATTAGATCCCGTCTACTGCTCAACTGTGCGGTGGATGATTTTCGGTCAGTGCAAAGTGTAAGAATTTCATTAATGATTCACTAATGGTTGTAGCATATCACAATCTTCTGACATATATTTGCAATTTTTTAAGATACCATAATTATAAAGATTATGTCTTATATAAGAAATATATAAAAAAGGAAACGAATTATGTCATAATAAATGCCCTTAAATAATGCAGCCTTTGACAGTATAAGCATCTGTGTTTCTTGAGATGATGCGGGGAAGGAGGCTGGGAAGTGCTGGATTTGTGCGTACCGCAGGCCCCTTGGACTTAAATGTTGTGCATTGTGCATAATCAGTCGACTCATCATTTAAAATTGTCACTATTTGAAAAGTTGACCAGACCTTTCCTCTTTCGTTTTTCACAGTTTCACGTGGTTAGAAATCTCTATAGGCAAGGCACCACTGGCGCTTCTGGACGGCGCGCATTAGATGTCATTAAACTTTTTTTGACGTTTGTTTATGGAACAGGCCCGAAGCCTGATATGCACGCTAGCTAAAACGTGAAAATAGGCCTGAAGCTCGGCCCGAGGGGCACAAAAAAGTCGGGGCTCAAATGCTCAAATGCAGGGCTCTATACCATGGCTGCGTCCGAAACCACATACTTCCATACTATACAGTACGCTAAAAACAGTACGCAAGCTGAGTAGTATGTCCGAATTCATAGGATTCGAAAGTCAGTATGCGAGAAGTACCCGGATGACCTACTACTTCCGGCGAGATTCTGAAGTGCGCATCCCATGCACGCTGCGCTATCCCATGATGCCCCGCGAGAGAATTCATGAATGGGAGTGAATCGACGCAACTGATGCAGGTAGGTCACATGACCATGACAAAAAGGCGGGTGTAGCACGTCTGAATTCCATTCACTCACATTCATACTGTGTAGAACGTACTTTTCTAACGGCCGAGCAGTATGTTTAAATTCAAATGCAGCATCTACTAAGTAGTAGGCGGTTTTGGACGCAGCCCAAGACTTGGTTGCCTTGGTGGAAAACGGCGCATTTCATTCATTCAGTCAGGAAGGCTCTCAAAGTGTGTGTTTGTGACTGAAATGTGACCTCCGGTGGACAGTAGCAGACTCTGAAATGAGATGCAGATTCAGAGTTCCACATGAGGTTATTAATGAGCAAATATAAGTATTACGAGCGTAAACATTAGGTGAGCAGGTTTGCAACAATTTTAAAAAACTCCTTTTTTCACATTGTCATTATGGGGGATTGTGTGTAGAATGTTGATGAAGTTAATCAATTTAATCCATTTTGGAATAAGGCTGTAACATAACATAAAATAGTGTGGATAAAGTGAAGCGCTTTGAATACTTTCTAGACACACTGTACTACCTTGAAATGGTATAACAGACAATTTTTTTTGATTTGTGTGTTTTTAAAACCGACTTTGTTCCAAACCGTGTTAAACCTTGAAACCAGTTATGATCCCCATGTGTGTCCCGTGTGTGTGTGTGTTAAAGGTGGAGGTGTTTTGTGTCTGTCAGCTTGTTGATCTGGCCGGTTCTGGCTCATTGCTGGTGTGTTGTAGGTGTGGTTGAGCGTTTTCAGGTTCAGTCACGCCATCTTCACACTTACTATGAACCCGGCGTCATTCACGGCCATCTGCTCATGTGACACATCTGATCCTCACTGCTGTGAATCTGCAGATCTGCTGCTGTTAGACGCACTGATAACTCTGAGAGCACTCGGCATGGGGACGATAACTCGTTTCAAGGTTTACCTTGTTTTGGAGAAGTCAAAAATATTCTGGAATACTTTTCCTGCAGTATGTCTATGGGTTTTTATATTTTGAAGTCAGAATTAACCCTCCAATATAATTTTCCCCCAAAGTCTGTTCAACGGGAAGGTGACTTTTCCAACACATTTCTAATCATAATAGTGTTAATAACTCATTTCTAATCACTGATGTCTTTTCTTTTTGCCATGATGACAGCACAAAATATTAGTCTAGATATTCTTCAAGACACTAGTATTCAACTTAAAGTGACATTTAAAGGCTTAACTAGGTTAATTAGGGTAAAGTTAGGGTAATTAGGCAAGTCATTGTATAACAGTGGTTTGTTCTGGAGTAGGCCTGTCACAATAGTCAATATATCGACTTATCGCACAATACATAAACATGAGCTCAATAATTTTTGGTGATGCAATATATATCGCCCATACATAAACAATTTTTGCAGCATTTTAGCTTATTGCACAACCACTCTATCTATATTTGAGGTGTAAGTAGTCATGTATGGTAAATACTATAGGGTTTTTAACCATACTGACAAAGTATATTTTGATGAGGGTATCAGATATCGCAGACTCTGTTACTCTTTACCTTGTTTTATGTTGTTGTTTTTTTACATTTATTATTATTTGTTTTGGATATGTGTTTTCACATTCTGATTCCAATGCCTGATCATTAAATTATTAAAATGACTAAATTAAATATTTTAAAGAACAAAATATGATGTGTTCTTTTGAAGTACTTGCGCTATGATGCTATTATATTGCCATTCTGGCATTATATAATGAGTGGCCTAAAATGGTCTTAAAATGACAATAATATCGTTTATCGCGATATATTTTGGTGCAATATATCGTACAACAAAAATAGATATCGTGACAGGCCTATTCTTGAGACAATCCAAGTCTAATAGTACTTAAGGGGGCTAATAATATTGACCTATTCAACTTAAATTGGCTTTAGTGTAGGAGTGAGTGTGTGTATGAGTGTTTCCCAGTACTGGGTTGCAGCTGGAAGGTCATCCCCTGCATGCATAAAACACAAGCTGGAATAGTTGGCAGATCATTCTTTTTGTGGTGATACCTTATTTATCAGGGGTCGTCACAAAGGAAAGACCTACCAATTTTTTTACGTTTCCTAAAATATATTGCGTTCAATGGGGAGAAAAGTTGTTATATTTTTACTTGGATATTTAAAAAGCGGTTAGAGCATCAGTAAGACAGTTTTAGCTCCTGTCAGATTTAATTATGGGGGAAACTGGATCTTTGGAGCTTTTGTCTGCTAATTTTTATCTTCTGGGTTTAAAATAATATTTGGGGCGGATCAAAATCAGCGATGTATCTCGAATCTGCTAGTGGAGTGATGACACGTCGCTTTCTCATTATTATTCATAGCAGAGTTTCCTTATCCTATGAGAAGACCCTGCTGCTTAATTATTCATGAAAGCATGTGTTTTCCGAAGGCAAGGCAGACCTGCCAAGCTGGAGACCCAATGACTGGGTGAGACCTTGTCTGGATGGCACGGGTCGTATGTGTTTGTTTCCATGATCCACAGGGTTTGTCGCATGTTTTCCCCCGTGAGGCTGTCAGGGCGATACAGTAAAGCTGTTTGTTTGCAGAGAGCATTTTTGTAAGGAGAGCTTTATGAGAACTGGAGAATGGTGGACTTTGAAACACATCCCCTATATCAGTGCTGCTGTGTTCACACATGTTTAAACTCCTCCAGATGGGCAGGAGACCTGCTGCACTGCTGTCCACTGTGTCTGCATTCAGACCCGGGGGTTAAGAAGGAGAGACGTCCACCTCATGTATAGTGTTTATATAAACACCATTATGTTTATGATGACAGAACAGATTGTGGTTATGTGTGTGTGAAATTACCAATAACAAATGCAGCAGGACATTACATTACTGTTTATTTCTCTGCAGTTTAACTCTGTGAACTATATAATCATGGCTCTCCTCATGGTTTGAGTCTCGTTTTGTGAGCCGACTGACAACAGTTGTTCGCTCCACTCTTTCTCCCCTGCTCTGTCGGCCACGCCCATTCCTCCTCATACTGGCAGAGCTCCACGCCCATCATGGAGCATTTTTGGAAAAAAATCTGAGGTAGACTTGACCTGAAAGAGGGGATTCATGGCCCTTTAAATTTATTGTTAATATTGATGTTATGCATGAATTTTGGGTATTTATGTTTTGTATCTGTCTTTTGTTGTTATGGATTAATGTAATTTTGTTTTGTGTTTGATCGACCCCAGGAGGAATAGCCACTGCCTTGGTAGTGTCTAAAAGGGGATCCAGATAGATAGATAGATGCATGGATGGATGGATGGATGGATAGATGGATAGATTGAGAGATGGATGGATGGCTGGATGGATAGATTGAGAGATGGATGGACAAATGGATGGATTGGATGGATAGATAGATAGATAGATAGATAGATAGATAGATAGATAGATAGATAGATAGATAGATAGATAGATAGATAGATAGATTGAGGGATGGATGGATAGATAGATTGAGAGATGGACGGATGGATGGATTAGATGGATGGATGGATGGATTAGATAGATAGATGGATGGATGGATGGATGGATAGATTGATTGATGGATGGATGGATGGATTGATTAGATAGATACATCAATGGATGGATAGATGGATAGATTGAGAGATGGATGGACAAATGGATGGATTGGATGGTGGGATTGGATAGATAGATATATAGATAGATAGATAGATCAGGGCTCGACAATAAGGACTGCCCGATGGCCCGGGGCCAGCGTGCGAGACACTCGGGACAGTGTACATGATGGTCACTGGCCCGGTCGGGCCAGTGCTGCCTTGTTACTAAAGTGAAATTTGGCTGAGACTGTTTATCAGTTGCGTGCAAATACAGGGTGCTTTAACACCAAGACGTTTGTTTGGGAACCTGTCTCGTTTGCCCAGTAAGCGCGGTTCGTCTAGCATTTGTGAATCCCGCAATAGCACTCGGATTCGCGGCAAATCAATTGGTCCGAGATCGCCTGTGTTAGGATGGTTGTTGCAGTACGGACGGTGTTGTGTGTAACACAAGTTGTTGATGTTCTCCAATGCGTGCGGCCGGAGAGTACTGATCAAATGTGTTGTGTCCATAAAGAAAGTTACGCAACTATAACAGCGTTAACTGTCCATTCTATTTGGAATAAAGGATAGAATGAAACATCTTTGATGAGGTGATCTGGGCTCGATTGAAACGACCTAGAGTGGTTCGGTTTTACAAACAAAACAATCAAACGGAATGACGAAGCAGGCTATATCACAGTGTATTATGGTTGTGTAATAGCCATATGAAGAGGGAATTATGAGCAGGGCGGGATGTCACCATTCTTACCAGTAAATGTGCATTTCGTGTTGAATATGAAAGTGAAAGCATGCTGTAATATTACCGAGCGCTGTTTACCTGTTTGGAAAATTGAGCGAAATTACCATCTGATCGTATTCATATTTTAATCTTATGATATTTTGTATTAGGCCTGTTGTTTTGTTCATTTCTGCACTGATGCCTTCAAAGAAAATCAACATTGATCTACTTCATGATCTGACTGTAGTCCCGGTGTTGTGCCGAGAAATACACCCTCTTCATAGACTTTCATTAGCATTCTATTCTAGCAGTCTACATTAAAAAAAAGGAAGAAAAAAAATATATATATACACACACACAAATCAAAGGCCATAATTGATTAAAACGTAGACTAATCAAGCAAGAACAAGAAGTGAAATGCATTTGAAAACTAGGTTTACAAATAAATGAACAATAAAAATATTGACTGCGGTATAGATTGATGTAATGAGCCCGTTTCTAAAACTAGGCATTTTGAAGAATTTTAAACAAATGAAAAACATAAAATTGTTGTAGTTTTCAACTAAACCACACCCTAAACAATTCACTTAAATCTAATCAGTGTTGTATTTAAATAAATCTATTTATTTATTTAAATATATATCTTCTGTAAGGTAAAGGTTCCATTCATGAAACTCGCCTCAGTCACTGTCATTTATTGTCATAACTCTAATATTAATTTAAATACATTTAAGGTAATATATGCACATTTCAGAAGGGGTGCGTTTTATGGCAGGGTGTGTTTCTTGGCACAACACCACTTCATCTGTTATTTCTCTCTATAAGTTAAGTCTACAATGCATAATTCTAGCCAACGTTTTTAAACAGATTGATTAATTCAATAGAATAAATAAATGAATTAAAAGCGTATGTATACAATTATGTCTGTTTTTTGACACATTAATAAAAATATGTGGCTAAGAAACAGCTATTAACTACTTTTTGTTTGGTGGGGCCAGTGAAAAATTTGGCAGGGCAAGTAAAAATCTGAACCACTGGCCCGACCGGGCCAGTAGAAAAAATCCTTAGCGTTGAACCCTGTAGATAGATAGATAGATTGAGGGATGGATGGATGGATGGATTGATGGATGGATTGATGGATGGATAGATAGATAGATTCAGGAATGGATGGATGGATGGATGGATGGATGGATAGATAGATTGAGAGATGGATGGATAGATAGATTGAGAGATGGACGGATGGATGGATTAGATAGATAGATGGATGGATGGATAGATAGATTGAGAGATGGATGGATGGATGGATAGATAGATAGATTGATTGATTGATGGATGGACGGATGGATGGATGGATGGATTGATTAGATAGATAGATAGATGGATGGATAGATGGATGGATGGATGGATAGACAGACAAAAGCAAGATTATATTATTTGAAATATTTCATATTTAATATTTATGTACCTGTCCTATTGTTGACAACACTAGTGCAGTCTTCATGCCTGTTTAACCACAGCATTACATGCATGTCCCTGCTGTTTTATCTGGAAAGCGTTAAGTGTTTCACAATGAGGTGATTCCCCAGGAAAACAGACTAATAGAAGATTGATCACAGTTAGTGATGCATTGATGTGCTTCAGTCTGAGGGTCTGTTTATCAGTGCTGTCTGTAGACTTGATCGCTGCTGTCTCCCTTGAATACTAATGACCAACCGTGGGAAAAGCCATATAATTGTGTGTAATTTCTCTGTGTGTGTGTTTGCTAGAGGATAGACAGAGGCAGAGGAAGGGAAAAATCAATAGCAGCCCATGGAGAGCAGCTCACTGTGTAATTGGCTTCAAAGTCATCAGGTTCACTGCTTTCATCTCATGAGCAGTCCTAATGTGAGATCTGCGCACCGTCTGTTCGTGATGCGTACAGTAGCATGGGTTCTAACACGCATATTTCCTGCTTTAAAAGTCCTGTTTCCATCCTGAAGTCTTTAAATACCGTCCTGTTTGGAGTTTGTGATTATTTGTGTTTCTGATTTTATTGCCTGTCTGTCTGCTCATTCCTCAAAATATTTAATAAGCCATTCATTAAAGGGCCACGAAACCCACCAGTCTCAGCGTGGTGTTTTCACACCTCTAGTGTGGAAAAGCTCAGGAAAGTGGGTGTGTCCAGATCTGTTTAGGTGGGCGTGTCAGGGAAAGAGTGAAGGTTTTGCAGAGAAAGAGGGAAGGTTTTGCATATAAATAGGAGTTTCTATTTGTGCATGTGCTGACTTTCAAACTAACACACAGATGCAGAGGAGAAAGACATTGAATTCAATCATCCAATTATTTGCCAAATTATTAATTTGTCGACTTTAGCTGCAGTTTGGCACTTTCACTTTCATTCAGGAACATTTCCTGCATGTCCCTCGTGACAAACCAGATATTAAATGTGAGGAACTGCTGGAGGAGTGCAGATTTAATGGAGTATTTGAAACGCACGGTGTATTTCAGGGAAAAAAAAATCCTCCGCATTTCTCGGTAACTAGATGCTCTCGGTAGGCAGTGTCAGAAAGCCCTGTGTGTATACACTATTCTGTCACTAAATGCGGTGAAAATTCTACACGACAGTAATCGTTTGATTAGGATGTTTACACTTTACATGGATCTTTCAGTCTATAATACTGTAGTGATGTTAACATGCTGTAAACTCAGCAACAGTTCTAATCATTTGACTAAGGTCTGTCTGTAAACACTGAAAAAGTATTGCAGACGAAACCAACTAACTTCACTATCTTAAAGGGCCACGAAACACCAAAACACATGTGTTGAGCTGTTGACAGTCATATATGTGTCCCGCGCTGCTATAAACACTATTACGACACATATAATTGACTAAAAGGTGAAAATTGGTTGTTTTTGCGTTATTTCGAGCAAATTCATTCTTCCAGTTTGAAACGAATTTTTGAGGCTGCGTCACGCCGATGAGATCTATGCATGTACTCCAGCGTGCAGAGTGGACGTCTGTCCCGGCCAGAACACTCTTGACGTCTCTGAGTGTGGAGCATTAATTCATGAGATAGCCTTTGTTCAAGCCAATCAGCGCACTCTATTGTGTATGCGGCGCAACTCATTAATATGCACGAGAGCTTCGAAGACTGTGTGTACGTGTTGCAGTGTCCAGACGGCAGGGACGCCACGTTTTGCTTCCAAAACAAGAGGAAGGAGACGCAGGTCACCAGTGTTGTGTTTATGTGCTGCAGTGAAGGTTTAGTCTTCATTCCCGCTATGAGAGTGCAGCTGGACTTACGCGCGCGCAGCAGAAATGCGTCTGTAAGAAACTTTATTTTTCACCCGAGAGCTTTCCGCATCTGGAAATGGTGAAATCGGGATTTGCCGCTCGTCTCCTTTTAAAACAGACGCCGCTTCAGTTTATGATGATTGTCCTGCTCTACAGATTTGATAAGCCATCAGTGCTCTTTGTTTGTTTATTCAGATGGTGAAGTTAGTTCGTAGTTAGTTAGTAGTTCGTAGAGTTCGTAACTCTTTCAGCGTTTAAAGACAGACCTTTGTCAAAATGATGAACTGTTACTGAGTTTACAGACTGTTAATATCTGTACAATATTAAAGACTGAAAGATCCGCTGTAAATTCTGCTCTCCGAGTGTAAACACTGCAGTCAAACAATTACTTTCATGTAGAATTTTCGCCGCATTTTGTGACAGGATAGTCTGTGGAGGGTTTTTATTTCTCCCTTACACCGCGCGGTATCAAACACTCCATTAAAACAACACTCTTAATAGTTTCTCACACCTCGTTTGTCACGGGGGACACGCAGGAAATGTTTCTGGATTAAAGTATAAGTGCCAAACTGCCGTTAAAGTCGACAAATTAATAATTTGGCTAATAATTAGATGGCTGATGTCAATGTAAACAGTCACTGTCTTTCTCCCCTGCGTCTGTGTGTGTGCGTTGCTTATTTGAAAATTAGCGCGTGCACAAATGGAAACTCCCATCTTTATGCAAAACCTTCCCTCTGTCCCTCCCCTGACACTCCCACCTAAACAGAGCTGGACACACCCACTTTCCTGAGCTTTTTCAAAAAAATGTGTTTTGGTGTTTCGTGGCCTTTTAATACCATAATAGTGATGTAAATATTAAATATACAAAATAAAGAGAGAAAGGTGTTTCCCAGAGATGGGTTGTGGCTGGAAGGGCATCCGCTGCGTAAAACAAATGCCGGATAAGTTGGCGGTTCATTCCGCTGTGGCGACCCCGGATTAATAAAGGGACTAAGCCGAAAAGAAAATGAATGAATGAAGAGAGAAAGAAATGAAACAACAAAAAAGGTATACAAGTAATCAATATAAACATATTATAAAAAAGTGAACACAATAACAAACATTATAGTACAGTCATTAACACCACCCTTCAGAGAAAGACGGAAAATACTGAGAAATACGGGAAAACACCTTTACGGGATGATAGCGGGATAGAACTGTAAAATACGAGAGAATCCAGGGAAAAACAAGAGGGTTGACGGGTATGATACAGTGTCATTTGCATGAAACTTTTTCCACAGTGTGTGAAACTGAAAGGAAGCAGGGGTATATGATTATTTAAGCTGAGTGCTGTGCTTACGTCAAATAAACAGCGTAAAATGAGGAACAAACAGAACTACAAAACATACAATAATAAAAGCTCATATTTTCCTATGGAGCGAATGATCTCTCTCTCTCTCTCTCTCTCTCTCTCTCTCGCTGAAGCAGCAGGAGGACGGATTAAAATAGATGTGTTTTTCCACAGCAGAGCAGAAACTGTAGGAAGGCGAGCGAAGGATCCAGTGGTACCTGAGCAGATGGTGTGGCGCAGTGTGAAGCGGGCAGTGCCAGGCTGAATAACACGTCACCGAGGGCACCGCTCGCTCCATTGTTCACAGATCCTGCTGCATATATTAGTGTATTTTTGACATGGAGGATGAGACTTGTGCTGGAAATGATCTGAGATTGTGGAGGATAATAATGGCTGCCAGTCTGCCACACTTCTAGAGCGCTAGCGTGGGCTGATTTGTGTCTTTCTGCTGCTTATTTCTCCATGCCAGACCTGTGTGTTTGTTTATTAATTCAGCATGGCTGTCCTCATGAACGCGCTCTAACCAGAGAGTGCTGATTTAAAGCTGCACTTAAAGTTTAGGACATTTGGCTGACATAATTGACTAAACAGAATGATATGGTGGCTCAGTGGTTAGCAATGTGGCCTCACAGTAAGAAGGTTGCTGGTTCGAGTCTCGGCTGGGTCAGTTGGTGTCTCTGTGTGCAGTCTGCATGTTTTGTCAAGTGTTGGTGTGGGTTTCCTCTGGGTGCTCCGGGTTCCCCCACAGTCCAAACACATGCACTATAGGGGAACTGATGAACTACACTGGTCTTAGTGTGTGTGTGTGTGTGTGTGTATGTTTCCCAGTACTGGGTTGCAGTTGGAAGGGCATTTGCTGCGTAAAACATATGCTGGAATAGTTGGCGGTTTATTTGTTCATCTTTTAGTTTGCTGAAAGAATCATTTGCTCCTTTTTTTCCCCAGCTTCTTTGTTTTTTCGCGCTTCTCTCTCGCTTTTGTCCGTCT
>CAIGQQ010032393.1:581647-593372 GCA_903798035.1 Danio albolineatus
ACACACACACACACACACACACACACACACACACACACACACACACAAACAGACAAAGCGAGTTATTTCAACACATTTGTTTGATAGGAACTGGCTCAGTGTGTGTGTGTGTGTGTGTGTGTGTGTGTGTGTTCAGCACACATGTGCTCAGCTGCCCAGGTGTGTTATATAATGGTGTATTTTTATCTGACACATTGAGGTCTTGTGTGTGTGTGTGTGTGTTTGTGTGTGTGTGTACGGCTGAGCAATGCTCCGCTTCAGTACAGCAGAAGACATTATTCTGTGCCTGTGCTGTGTATATATATGTATGTGTGTGTGTGTGTGTGTGTGTGTGTGTGTGTAATATCTCACTCTGAACACACACACACACACACAGCAGCTGATGATGATGATGGTGACGCTGCTGTTTCCTGGGTAACAGAAGGAGAACGGCTCATTCATGGAGACTCTTTCCTTCATTCAGAGCTCTTCATCTCCTGCTCCTTCCCTCCATAACAGTGTGTATCTTTGAGTTTGTGCATGTGTTTGTGTGATTTTGAGTGTGTGTTTGACACGTAATAGGACACAAACATGGGAATGACACTGGTATTACAGCAAAAGGTGACCTGTGAGCACATTAAGGCTTATAATAAGGCTTATTTTGAGTTTAACGAAAGTGATGCACAGTTTCCTCTGAGGGGTGGAAATAGGGGGAGTGTTAGGAGAGGAGGAGGAAGGAAAATAGAGCTTACTGTATAAAAGCCATAGAAACCTATGGAATGTCCCCACAATTCACAAAAATATGAGTGTTTGAGTGAGTGTGTGTGCTTGTTTTTATATCCCATACTTAAACCTGCATGCACACAGACTCGTGGGGACCTTAGGGGAAGCTTCTACAGTAGAAACATCATTACAGCTGTGAGAGTCCCCGCCAGGGTATAGGAACCTGTGTGTGAGAGAGATGGAGAGAGTGAGAAGGGAAATATACTGATTATTATTGTTTTATCCTACAATATTGATTGTTAAATGTACAGTGTATTCTGATCTATTGTTATTTTTATTGATATTGAATAATGTCAGTGGGTAGCACGTTCGCCTCACAGCAAGAAGGTCGCTGGTTCGAGTCTCGGCTGGGTCAGTTGGTGTTTCTGTGTGGAGTTTGCATGTTCTCCCCGTGTTGGTGTGGGTTTCCCCCACAGGTCCGAAGACATGTGGTATAGGTGTAGCCTGACTTGTCCATAGTGTATGTGTGTGAACGAGTGTATATGGATGTTTCCCAGAGATGGGTTGCAGCTGGAAGGGCATTCGCTGCGTAAAACATGCTGGATAAGTTGGTGGTTCATTCCGCTGTGGCGATCCCAGATTAATAAAGGGACTAAGCTGACAATAAAATGAATGAATGAATGAATGAATATGATATATTTAATAATAATATGATATTTTGGATAACAATATGATATAATACATATGATATATTGGATAATAATATGGTATATTGGATAATAATGATATATTGTATAATAAGATGATATATTGGATAATAATATGGTATATTGAATAATAAAGATATATTGTATAATAAGATGATATATTGGATAATAATATGATATATTGAATAATAAAATATATTGAATAATAGCATGATATATTGAATAATAATATGATATATTGGATACTAATATGATATATTGAATAATAATATGATGTATTGAATAATAATATGATAGAATGGATACTAATATGATATATTGAATAATAATATGATAGAATGAATAATAATATGATATATTGAATAATAATATGATATATTGGATAATAATATGATATATTGAATAATAATATGATATAATGAATAATAATATGATATACTGAATAAAATATAATGAATAATATATATTGAATAATAATATCATATATTGGATAATAATGTGATATATTGGATAATAATAATATATTGAATAATAAAATATATTGAATAAAAATATGACAATGGATAATAATATGATATATTGAATAATAATATGATATATTGAATAATAATATGGTATAATAGATAATAATATGATAAATTGAATAATAAAATATATTGAATAACGTGATATATTGGATAATATGATATATTATTTATATTTTTGTTTAATTATTATATATGTATATCTTTAATTTATTTTTTTACTACTACTATTTACTGTGTTTACTGTTTTTTATATTTTATGTATGTTCTTTTATTTTTATGAAAACTTTATTAATGCTTTGGCAATATATTTGTAACATTTGTAAAGCCAATAAAGCAATCATTGAAATAAATTGAGAAGGGAAAGAGTGTGTGTGTGTGTGTGTGTGTGTGTGAAAGAGATGGAGAGAGGAGGAAAGAGTGTTGTTTTTGTGTGTGCGTGAGAGTGTTTTTGTTTGTATGAACTTGTATTCGTAACATCATGAGGATCAAATGTCCCCACAAGTAAAGCAATACCAATATATACCAGTTTGTACCTTTCTTTCGGTCCCCATGAGGACAACGACTCATAAATCAGACAGCATGAAGCATTCAGAAAATGTGAAGTACAGTCTGTACAGTAGACACATCATTACAGCCCTGTGGAGAGACCATAAGACATGAAAACACAATCTGTGTGTGTGAGAGAGAAAAGGGAGTGTGTGTGTGTGATTGGCTGGTGGTGTCTTGTGCAACGGGTGACGTGTTTTCTGCAGTCGGGAATCCCGCTCTCTCTCTCTCTCTCTCTCTCTCCCTTCTCTCTCTCTCTCTCTGCAGTATGACGTCAGCTCTGGGTTTCCTTCAGCTCGTAGCGCTGTGAGCTCTGACTTCTGTGCTCTTAAAAGCATTTTCAGTGTGTGTGTGTGTTTGTTTTTACAGCAGATGGCTCACCACACACACACTCAGAGGTCTAAATGTTTTTGGAGGATTGCTCATCAACACATCCCTTATGTGTTATTTTGTGTGTGTGACAGGTTTATTCCCGCTCCTCGTCTTGTGTCTGCAGTGTGAATGGTAATGGTGCCGTTGTTTGCTTGCAGAAAAACCTGCATGACCTACATTTGCCCAAACACCGCATGAGACGCTGTATCCCACCATGCACTGCAACTCTTTCATGCTGTCTTCTATTTCCAGTGTGATGATTGAATAGAGCGAGTTTCATCAGGGATGTAGATGCGTTTGATTAGCAACTGTGAACATGATTGGATGTAAAAGTGGCAGATCATTTCTAGTGATTCTGAGAAACACTCACATTAATAATACTGTATTTTAAATACGTGTATATATATACATATATATATATATATATATATATACATACATACATACATACATACATACATACATACAGTTGAAGTCAAAATTAATAGCCCCCTGAATTATTAGCCCCCCATTTATGTTTCTCCCTAATTTCTGTTTAACTGAGAGAAGAATTCTTCAACACATTTCTAATCATAATTAATTTTGTTCCCAAACCCCTCCTTAGCGCGATGCTAATCTGTGCTAATTGGACCGATGACCCAGTCTGATGCGATTGGTCGACATTATTCAGCACGAGAGAATGCCCACCACGGCTTATCAATGTTAAAGTAGTCATAGTGTGTGCGTGAGCTAATCTGCTAACACTCGTTTTTCCCGGGAGTCGCCCGTATTTCAGACACCTCACCCCCGAAACTAACCCCCCGGTCTCCCAGCATATTACTCTATTCTTAACCAGAAGTAAAAACAGCGACACACATGCAGTATTAATGCACACAGCGGCAAAAGCTGAACCATTATGAAACAGGACCGCCGCACGTGTGTAGGAGAGCTGATGTAGCCATAGCAACGACAAACAGCAGAGGAACACGAGCTCACAAACGCATTTTAATCCGTAAACAAAGCGGCACGCGTCGCGTTTACAACGTGCTTTTAGACGCGATATGAGAACACAAGTTAACCAGAGACACTACAAGCGGTTACAAGTTACAAAACACAATTAAATACATCATTTACAAGCTGGAGAAAACAATGAGGCGACCGTTTTAATCACACACAGTCACTTGTTGGATAGCAGGCCAGATTCACCGTCAGGCCACCAGGAAATGTCCCGCTGCTCCGAATCCTCCGTTGTAAGCGTGTAGATTTCAGAAGCTCCTCAGAGGAACACAGCACAGTTGTTTGTGGGCGGGGTTGGGGGTTTCGAATCTCCCGGGGCTGCGCATGCACAAATGGGCGGGGCTTATGTTTTGTTTTCACGTCATGCCGAAACGGCTAAAGACTCGTAAGCACGGCGATTCGTTTGAGGAACTATGAGTCGACTCTTTTATAGATGAATCAATAGTGTTAAACACTGTGCACTTTCAGATTTAAGCCTCAGCTGGACATTTCACTTCACTCAGAGCTGTGGTACACACTGATGAAGATCATTTTCAAAAACCCATAATATGGGCTCTTTAATAATAATTTCTAATAACTAGGGTTGTGCAATATGGACAAAATAATCATATTGCGATTTTTTTTTAATTATTTTGTTTTATTTATTTATTTATTTTTTGCACGAATATTGCGATGTTATTTTATCAGTGATTTTGGCAGCTGTTTTGCTTTGTCAAACGTGCTACACACACACATTCTACATGTATTCAGTGCACAAGAAGTGCAGAACAAAACATTTCACAAGGAAATAACACAGTATTAAGTTTAATAAATAAAACTGTAGTAAAACTGTCTTTAAAACCGACGACATAAACTAACTGAAGATGAAGTAACCTCAGCTCTAGTTAAACACATACTGTACACAGCAGCACTCACTGCTGGATCAACAAAACTGTAATAAACTATGTTAAAAACAGACAACATGAAGAAATAAAGATGAACTAACCTCAATTCCAGTCAGAACAATAAATAAAAACTAACGTAAATCAAAACCACCTATTCGCTTCTCCCGCTCAACTTCAGTGCGCGGAGTGAGCTCTGATTGGTTAACATCTTTCTCCCGCTCAGCTTAGCTGTGATTGGCCGGTGTGCTGTGTCAGCTCTGATTGGTTAACATATTAAAATCATGCACACAAGAACGAGAACAAAAATTTAAATAAATTAATAAATAAAAATGCAGCCTTACGCCATTTAGACATTGCATCTGCTTAAATCACGATTTTTTTTGGCGATTAATTGCACAGCCCTAGTAATAACTGATTTATTTTCTCTTTGCCATGTTGACAGTAAATAATATTTTACTAGATATTCTTCAAGACACTTCTATAAGCTTAAAGTGTCATTTAAAGGCTTAACTACAGTAGTGTAATTAGGTTAACTAGGCAGGTTAAGGTAGCTAGGCAGGTTATTGTATAACGATGGTTAGTTCTGGAGACTATTGGAAATAAATTAGCTTAAAGGGGCTAATAATATTGACCTTTAAAAGGTCTAAAAAAGTTAAAAACTGCTTTTATTCTAGCCAAAATAAAACTAATAAGACTTTCTTAGTTAGTTTATATATGTATATAAACTAAAAATAAAAAAAAATACGTTACGTTATGGTTGTGTATAAAATATAATATTTTGTATTATTACATACGTTATAGCATGTTTTCCTACTTTTATTTGGTATTTAAATTCTAAAAATGTTTTTTATTATTTATATTTATATTTATATTATTATTTTATTATATATTATTTTTTTATAATTATATTTTAGGGTTTTCACCTTTATTGATAGGACGGTGGAGATTGACAGACAGGAATGTGTGGGAGCAGAGATAGAGCAAGGATCAGCAAAGGACCTCGAGCCGGGAATCGAACTCGGGTCGCCGCGAGCACCTTGATGCTATGTGTCGATGCCGACAAATTCTAAAATCTTTTTATGATATATATAATCAATATCTACTGGCATCACTTTGGCACAGTGGGTAGCATAATCGCCTCACAGCAAGAAGGTTACTGGTTCGAGTCTCGGCTGGGTCAGTTGGTGTTTCTGTGTGGAGTCTGCATGTTCTCCCCGTGTTGGTGTGGGTTTCCTCCGGGTGCTCCGGTTTCCCCCACAGTCCAAACACATGCGCTATAGTGGAATAGTGTAAGCAATATTGTCCTTAGTGTAGGTGTGTGATTGAGTGTGTATTCCCAGCACTGGGTTGCAGCTGGAAGAGCATCCGCTGTGTAAAACATGCTGGAATAGTTGGTGGTTCATTCCGTTGTGGCGAACACAGATTATTTAAGGGACTAAAGCTGACAAGAAAATGAATGAATGAATGAATATCACTTGTTTTTTTTGTTCGTTTCTTGTTTATTTGCGTGCTCTATTCGTTTTCACCAACATTATTTTCTTGTGTAAATCATTCTGGGCTTCTGAAGGCAGTTGTGTTTAATATGTTTAAACCAGTAAGCGGTTTACCATAAATATGCCGCACATTTCCTTCAGTATGTAGTGAGCTTGTGTTTCATAGCTTACAACTCGCAATACGATACCATATAGAGATAGCGGCTGTCTGTAGCTGTGTGTGTGTGTGTGTGTGTTTATTTACTTATTTAGCCTGTCCTCTTATCTAATGAGTAGACCCAAACAGAATATGCACTCGCAGATTTCTGCAGATTTTTCATTGATTTTGTTTATTTACTGGTGTAAATGTGTGTACATTAATATTTATTCAGTTTTTAAATTAATTTGAGTATGTTTGTTGACTAATTAGAAAATATTCTCATGATTTATGTACAATACAGTGTGTAAAGTAATATTTTCTGTCTTTTAGTAGCTATATTATATGAGAGAGTTGCTTTGTTTATCAAATAAAGTGCATCTAATTGGATTCACATTGTAAACATTTGATTAAAAGTTAAAAATGTATTATTTGTATTGTATATATTAAGGTTTTAGTTACGATACTCCCAAAATCACTACGCATAAACCTGCAGATTTTTAACTAAATTCTCCGCAGAAATAGCAAAGAGTGTCCGCAGATTCTGTCTGGCCCTCCTAATGAGTGTGTTTCTCTCCAGCAGGTGGAGCTGTGTCGTTTGAGAGTGTGTGTGTGTGTGTGTGAGGACGTCGTGCAGGATGCTGGAAAACTGAGAACACACACTTTCACCATGACGCTCCCTCCGCCCTCAGATCAGCCGTAGAAACACACACGCACGCTGAAGGACACACACCATCACACTACAGCCCCAGGTGTGTTAAAGTAGACACAATACGGCTAAAATCAAGTGTTTAATTGATCGTTTATATTTTGACCCATGTCCAATCAAATCCCTTTCAGCCAGTTTTACTCGTGTGACCCAGTCTAGTGTTCTGGGGGTGTCCAAGATGCAGATCTATAATCATTCATCTTAACTTATTTATAATGTGTATTTTTGGCTATTGCTTCATGTAAACACATGCATGTACAGACTGTAGGGTCTCATCTCCTCCTGTTGTGTGTGTTTCAGTGCGCTCTGGGTTTGTGCGGTGTGTGTAGTGTGCACTTTTAAGGGATCATGTCGGTGGTGTTCCCTGCGGACGGGATGCAGGAGGGCGACGTCTCTCTGCCTGCTGACGCCCCCTCTGGCATCCGTGGGAAAACCAGCCCGTCTGTCAACTCTAAAGACTGCAACACAGACAACACAGAACCAGACGACAACCTGTCACAGGACGCACAGGTAACACACACACACACACACACACATTAAACCTGTTACCCAGCTCTCACTTTTGGGGATTTACACCTACCTAACTTTAAATTGTAACAGTTCCTGACTCCAGTAAGCTACAAACACAAACTAGGTATCATTAGAAAGAAGACACTTTGGACTTTTACTGTGGTAAAGCTACATGCTCAAAAAAATAAGTTATAAGAAGTGATAATGTATAAGAATTCATACATTATGAAGTCATGAGAAAAAAAATTGTATTGTGTTCAGTATTTATTTTTCCATATACAAACACAGGAAAGAAATGTAATGTCTTAGATAAAATATGACTTTAAAGCCAAGTGTCTCATGAGTTTAGATTTCAATTTTGATGAAGATAGCATGTAAAATGATATTTTTGTAAAGTTTTTGAGGCTATATCTGTGTCCTCCTTTCCCTCACCGCATTTTCTCAAAACTGACCATCCCAAACTAAAACAGTAACAGATGCTAAATGATTTGGTCTACATTCACAGTTCATGTATCTTTAGTAAGAAGACACTCTGGACTTTATTATCCATCATCTAGAGTTTATAATGCTCAAAATGAAAAAAAAAAAAACGTTATAGATGCTCAAGTGATGTAAAAATTAATGCATAGCATTAAACATTTTACTATTTCATAAACAAATATGTGAAATTAGTCCTGGATCAACACAGAAAAGTAATAGGTCAAAAGCTACACATCTCCTGAGTATATGTTTTGAATTTGATGCCAATATTATGCAAATGTTATGCAACTAGTTGCAATGGGTGCTTGAGTGTTGTAGCTTTAGACTGATGTAAAGTTTGTCAAGACTACTCGTGTTCTTTTTGGTGTAATCTATTCATAAACACTGACATGTGCAAAAAAAGCACCCCAGTGTGTCTGCGTCGGGCTCAAGGGTTAAATACACCTGAAATTAAGGTGACTCTAAAGGCGTTTTCTCACTGAACTGTCTGTAATTCAAAATGCTATAAACTGACCCCAATAATCAGCCAGCCAATCAATCGACAACCTGTACGTATTGCTAAATAAAAATTATGTTTGGATTAGTACTGCACAATATATCTATCCTTTCATCATCGGTATCACAATGTACACATCCGCAATAGTCACACCACAAGATATGCAATGTTGAGTCTGAATTATAGTTGAGCAGGAGCCACTGAACACATTTTAAAGGGGTGGTCCAGAGTGTTTTTTTAAGGCTTGGTTGTGTTTATAAGAGCACAGTTTGTGCTCATGCTTCACCTGTAAAAAAAACAGGTTATTTGTTTATGTCTTACTTTAGTTATATACAGCTACTCAGCTAACATAAAAACCACTGTCATATTTCCTAGTTCCTCTGAAAGCCCGCTCTCAAGAAGCTCTGATTGGTCAGCTAACATAATGTTCTGTGGTTCGAGGATTGGCTCCAGGTCATGCCCCTACATGCGCACGCTTTTGTGCTGTAAACATTCAGTCAGAGCAGCTGACTTTTGAAGCACAAATAGCAATGTCTGTTTGAGCGCTAATCAGAAGGATGAACCTCCTGCCTGCTCTTTAAAATAACATCAAGCTGCCTATAGAGAGACGCCGCACTCGCTGCTGAAGAGTGTGTGTGTGTTCACAGTGGTTTGATGGATAAATATGAATTTGTCGATAAATTGTTAGCGGTGCCAAGCAGTATTTCTCATTGTTTACATCCTCGCTACAACATACCGTTAACGCTAGACACTGTGCATGTCATTTGATAATTTTAACAAATTAAAAATACTTACAGGTTGTGGCTCACAGACCCAGCACTGAACTGAGAGAGATTCTGGAAGTTCTCCTTTGTCAAATGCTTGATATATATTTTGCTTGATAGATAGATGGATGGATGGATAGATAGATAGATAGATAGATAGATAGATGGATGGATGGATGGATGGATGGATGGATGGATGGATGGATGGATGGATGGATGGATGGATGGATGGATGGATGGATGGATGGATGGATGGATGGATAGATAGATAGATAGATAGATAGATAGATAGATAGATAGATAGATAGATAGATAGATAGATAGATAGATAGATAGATAGATGGATGGATGGATGGATGGATGGATGGATGGATGGATAGATAGATAGATGGATAGATAGATGGATGGATGGATGGATGGATGGATAGATGGATAGATATATAGATAGATGTGTGTGTATATATGTGTGTATGTATATAAAGTAACTGTTTTTCATGTTTAAAATATTAATTATTCTAATGTTTAAAGCTTTTGTCATTACACCAGTGTCTCAGAGTTATTCAGAAATTATTATTAAATGCTGGATTAATGCACAACAGTTTTGTTAGATCAGCTCCAGATTTGGCTTCAGTACTGACTACTCTAATGTATGTGCACAAATATAATATTGTATAGCTTCCTATTAGGTGTGTACTTATATATGCTGAGCACTGTATATGGTTTATCCCATGTGATAGTGTAATTTAAACCTGTGACGTAGCATCATCACTCCAGTCACACACGATCCTTCAAATATCAGTATAATATGAGGATTTGGTGAAGATTTCATTGTTGTAAACAGTGTGCTGCATTCATATTTTTTTTCATTCATTCATTCATTCATTCATATATATATAAAAACAGCTTCTCAGAGATGGGTTGCAGCTGGAAAGGCATCCACTGCATAAAACATATGAGGGATAAGTTGGCGGTTCATTCCGCTGTGGCGACCCCGGATTAATAAAGGGATTAAGCCGAAAAGAAAATGAATGAATGAATAATAACAATAACAATAATTATAGAAATTAATATTAATAAAATTAAATACTACTACTACTACTACTGTTACTACAACTATTACTTAATATTAATAAAAATAATAATATAGTAAACAATAATAATAACAATAATAATAGTAAATAATAATAATAGAAATTAATATTAATAAAAGTAAATACTACTACTACTGTTACTACAACTATTACTTAATAATAATAATAATAATAATAATAATAATAATAACAGCTTTGCAAGCTCAAGTAAAGGTAAGATCAAATGCAAATTGCGTTTGCCACGGCTGTTACAGAGACACTTAAGTATCCAGACACGAGTGTGTTTTCTCCACCGTCTCTATTGTGGATCAGCTGTTGATAGCAGGCCTTTATGTTGAGCACGTGAACACAACGCCCGGTCACAGCCATATAAAAACACGCTGGACGACACTCAAACAGCAAGCAGGATTAATATTGACACGTGTTTATATGTTGTCTTCTGTGATTGTATTTGAGTTGTGTTTGAAACATCCAACAAGAGTGTTTCCTTTGAGCAGGTCATATTAAAGCTACAGCTCATGTGTCTGACTGCTCGTGTTAAAGGACAACATCGGTGTAGTGAAGTCAAATATAAAACTGCATCCATATAAAATCCATATGTGTGTGTGTGTGTCTGTGTGTGTGTGTGTGGATTGAGACGCTGTCAGTGTGCAAAGGAGATGCCCAGAGTAAACGGAGGAAGCGCCGCTGAACGCAGAAATGATGTGTACGGTGTCTGATATCAGTGTTGTGTCTGGATCATCAGGACTTCTCCTACCTGGGGTTGTTTTTCAGTGTGTTCACCAGGAACTCGTGTACATCAATCCCTGTGGAGTCAGTGTATTCCTGACTGGAGTCTAGAAAAGAGCAGCAGAGTCAGTTACACATGTACTGTACATGTGCACAAGGCAGCAAACATGCAGTTTGGGTCTAAGCAGGAGTTCAATAGCAGGATATAAGTGCTGTTATAGAAGACTATGGGTGATATTTATGGATATGGATGTGCTGTGAACAGTTTACACAACCTGATTAAAGTCTTGCTGTCAATCCATGTTTTAGGAACAGCACATAATACTTCTAGTTGATCAATTGGTATCAGCAGTGGCTTATATGAAAGGCAAATAATAATAATAATAATAATAATAATAATAATTATTATTATTATTATTATTATTATTATCATTATTATTATTATTATTATATTCATAATAATTTAATAACAACAACAACAACAACAACAGCAACTATAGTAAATAACAACAACAACAATAATAATAATAATAATAATAATAATAATAATAATAATAATAATAGAAAATAATAATAATAATAA
>CAIGQQ010032393.1:611456-623956 GCA_903798035.1 Danio albolineatus
TTGGTTGGTTGGTTGGTTGATTGATTTGATTTGGTTGATTTGATAGATTGAATGGTTGATTTGATTGGTTGGTTGGTTGGTCGGTTGGTTTGGTCGGTCGGGCTGTTGGTCGATTGATTTGATTGCTTAATTTGATTTTATTGATTGCTTGGTTGATTGGTTGATTGATTGATTGGGTATGTTGGTCGGTTGGTCCATTGATTTGATTTTTCTGGTTGGTTGATTGATTTGATTGGTTGATTTTATTTTATTGATTGCTTGGTTGATTGATTGATTGATTGGTTTATTTAATTTGGTTGATTGATTGCTTGGGTTTGTTGGTTGGTTTGGTTGGTCGGTCCATTGATTTGACTGACTGGTTGGTTGATTTGATTGATTGGTTTGTTGGTTGGTTGGTTCAGTCAGTCAGTTGGTCGATTGCTTTGATTTGTCTGGTTGGTTGATTGATTGATTTGATTGGTTGATTTGATTGATTGGTTGATTTGATTGTTTTGTTGATTGATTGATTGGTTGATTGATTGCTTTGGTTTGTTGGTTTGGTCGGTCAGTCGGTCGGTCGGTCTATTGATATGATTTGTCTGGTTGGTGGATTGATTTGCTTGGTTAATTTGATTGATTTATTGATTGATTTGGTTGATTGATTGCTTAGGTTGGTTGGTTGGTTGGTTTGGTCGGTCGGTCGATTGGTCGATTGATATGATTTGTCTGGTTGGTTGATTGACTTGATTGGTTGATTTGACTGATTTGTTGATTGATTGTTTGGTTGATTGATTGCTTATTTGATTTGATTGATTGATTGATTGTTTTTCAATTGCTGCTCTTGTGCTTCGAGTATCTGAGCATGTGCATCAGTTTAACGCGATGTGTGTGTGCGTGCGTGTGTGTGTGTGCATATGAGTGTGTGTGTTCCTGTCTGCCATTGAGCTGCACGGTGAATTAATCTTGCCCTAGCAGATGTTTGAATGGAGAAGTTCTGATGTTTCCAAACATGCACTGAATCTGAAGGACTGCATGACTGCACTGCAGACCAGCTGCAGGTCTTCTTGCATTAAATGCGAGTGCGGTGGCTTTGGACGCAGCCTGAATGACCCACAGATCTAATGTGCAGTTGTTCAATGTGTGTTTTGATGTAATTATTTTCTGGTCGTCTTCATTTATTTATCGTCGTGCACTTTTATCCTGTACGTCTCTGATAGTTTGCAACCGAGTTCCTGTGGATCTGCATGTTTTTGTGTGTCTGGACGGTAGAGGTGGGAATGTACAAGAATACTGACATCGTAATAATCACTCATTTAAAGGGATAGTTCACCCAAAAATTACAATTCTGTCATCGTTTGCTCGCCTTTCACCGTTCAGAGTTCAATCTGTTGAACACAAAAAAGGACATTTTAAAGAAAGGTGGAAACCTGTAACCATTGACTTCCATAGTATGTGTTTGATATGGAGGTCAATAGTTACAGATTTTCAGCTTTCTTTAAAACAACTTATTTTGTGTTCAACAGAAGAAAGTAAGTCATATGTGTCTGATATCTACAAAATTTCAGAAACCATCATTTAGTTTGGGCTGAAACTTCTTGAATGGTGAAAGAAACTGCATTTTAGCAGGTTAATATTTTTCTGGGGCAGCACTATTGATAGTTTACATATATCAAAAGCACTGGATTTATTTATTAAGTTCATTAAATATACATTTAATTATATGTTAAGCATCTAATTTGAATATAGAATCGATTCTGAACTTCTATGAATCGATTCTGAACTGTAATGAATCGATTCTGAATCACACTGCGTGGATGAATCGGTTGTTTCCTCCCACCCCTACTGGACGGTCGGATTGAGCATCTGTGTGTAGGCATGGGCCGGTATGGGATTGTGACGGTATGATAACCTTGGATAATATCTTGTTATCACACTATTGTGATTTCTTCTCTAAAATAAGTTATTTTTAAATGTTTATTAAACACTTTCCTCCGTTGAACACAATATGTTGTACTTTAAGGAACATGCCAAATGTTTTGGAGCAGTAAACATGTCAGGCTGAATAATTGAGATAAATCATTGCCTTCTCCTGTCTTCATTATGTTAAAAACACAGATTTCCTTCCAGCTTGAAAAGGCATGTTTGGAGATCTTTCTCTTCTGTGGATATAAAGTAAAGCCGCTGCACTGTTCAGCTCTACAGCATGCTGGATGTTGCTTTATAAGAGATTTGTCTCTTAAAGTTTCCTGAATCACCTGTAGATTTTGATGTGGAGGGGTCATTTCTTCTGGAGATACTGCAGAACTAAAACACTAAATACAACAATCATAAAAACATATGAAGAGTTTGGTTGCAAAACGCGATAAACGCCATTTGTTGACATTTGGATTTTATTATTGGAAATCACTGTTCAGATGTACCTTAATCATGGCTACGTTCACACTGCGAGGCTTAGTGCTCGAATCAGATTTTTTTTTCTCAGATCTGATTGTTTTGCGTAGCTGTTCCCACTGCTGTTATAAATGTGGCCAGTATCAGATGTTCAGTGTGAACAGATCATGGTGCTAAACTGACCAGCGTGAGCAAAAGTGCAGGTACGGACAGCACAGAATGTCTGATTATCCACACAATGTGTATACTGAAGCACGCTGTCATGCTTAATGTAATTATTGCCCCTTTCACAGACAGCCGTGGTGTATTTGATGAACTGTAAAGGGTTGTTCTGCTACTGCTAATGTGTGTTTGAAACCTAAAATAAGTCTCTTGTGATGGAAAACACTGATCGTTTGTGATTTCTGACAGCAGCGGTGCGCGTCTCTCTGACCAGCGCTGTAGTGAACTCATCAAGGGTTAATGAGCAGCAGACTGAACTGTGAAGGTGGAGCTGGTTTATCTCTGTTTGCGGAGTGTTACGAATATCTAACTTAAAAAAAAAAGACTCAGAATCTTATTATTAATAATCAATCTTTGTATATACTGTTCCATATATTTATGATGTATTGTTTTTTAATCAATTTAAGATGTTTGACAATGTTAAGATGAATATGCTGCATTTTGGCATGCTTTTTGACTTATTTATGAACTATTTATGGACATAAAATTCAATAAAAATATCCTGGATGTGAAGAATATGTCTCCCTGGCCTTCACTGAGCTCCAGTAATAGTTTAATGTACAGAAATTGTAAATAAAGTTGACTGTTGATGTCTTCAATAATAATGTCAAATAACCAACATTTCTCAAAATGGATACATCTCGTTTTGCAACCAAACTCTTCATATGTTTACCATAGGAACAGTACAACACAAGTTATCACTTACTAAAGCTTGACTCCAAACCGCGGTAAAAGCAGTTCTCACCCCATGCCTGTCTGTGAGTTGAACGTTTGTGTTTTCCTCTGTAGGGGGAACCGGGAGAGCTCGAGCCGGGCGTCCAGCAGCCGTCAGAGCAGCACAGACAGTGATATGAAGAGTCTGGAGCCGCGTCCGTGGAGCAGCACAGACTCCGACAGCTCCAACCGCACGCTCCGACCGCCGGTCACTAAAGCCAGCAGCTTCAGCGGCATCTCCATCCTCACACGCGGAGACAGCCTGGGCAGCAAGGGCTCGCAGGGCAGCGCCAGGGGCTCACGCACAGGTACACACTACGCACTCCTGCTCGCTCTGGATAAGTACAGTTCTTGGAGAGTAGGGAGGGTTGTACCAATGATTCGCTCAGCAGTCCCAACTATTCCACGTAGTCTTCGAAGGTCACAAGATAACCAGGATGGCGCCGACGACGATGGCCGCCTCCGTGTCGTGCTCTGCAGTAGTTTTTCTATTTTTGTTAGTTTGTCCTGTTTTGAGTCACATTCCTGCAATTAAGCTGCGTCCCAAACCGCATACTTGTGCACTATTCTACGCCATTTTGAAGTGTAAGTAGTGCGTTCACACTGAAAACTCTAATAATAATAATAATAATAAGTGCACTTTAATTACCCGGATGATGCACTCATTCCACCGGTAATATGAAGTGTGTAATGATGGATGCTTCACGCACTCGACTACCCCAGCTTTGCGCACGTAACGGAAGGGGCGGAGCTATCGGGCGCACATGTTGGATAACTTTATTTATTTTGGATTGTGAAAGAAAAATTCTCCTACGAGAGTGATTATAGCGCCTCCCGATGGTGAATGCGGTTATTCTCATGCTGGTATTATTTGGTATTTTGGTCATTTATTTCATTAATTTGGCGACCGTCAAACATCATCAGGGAAACGTCTTGAACTTCAGCTTATTATAAAAGGTATTAGAGTTCCATTTGGGACAACACTACATACATATACTGTACTGCTGAGTGTGTAAGTGCATAAGTGCATAGTGTATAGTGTGTCATTTGGGACGCAGCTTTAGTTTCCCCAGAGAAAAATTGTTGGACATTCGGATGTTTTCACCCGTTGCATGTTTTCTTTCATCTGGATCAAGGTTAAAAATGGTACTTTTGGATATGTTTTGGTTCCGTTTTCAGGCCTGTAGTCCGTCTGGTGAAAGAAATGGTTCATTTTTGCAGTTATTCGCTTCCATTTTCTTATTTTTAGCTGGATTAGCTTGTCAAATGGTCGTCATAATCACATTTCGTAAAGATTTAATTAATTTTTTTTTTTTAGCTTATTCCTTTTCTTATCAGGGGTCGCCACAGCGTAATGAACCGCCAACTTATTGAGCATATGTTTTATGCAGTAGATGCCCTTCCAGCTGCAACCCATTACTGGGGTACACCCATACACTCTCATTCATACTCATACACTACGGACAATTTAGTTCATCAGTTCCCCTATAGCACATGTGTTTGGACTGTGGGGGAAACCGGAGCACCCGGAGGAAACCCACACCAACACGGGGAGAACATGCAGACTCCACACAGAAACACCAACTGACCCAGCCGAGACTCGAACCAGCGACCTTCTTGCTGTGAGGTGACAGCACTACCTACTGCGCCACCGTGTCGCCCTAATACAATTATTATTATTATTACTATTATCATCATCATCATTATTATTATTATTATTACTTTTATTTTATCAGTAAAAGCACAAGAGCGTCCTGGCCAAGATGGCAGTTTACATGTCACATGGGTCTAACAGACAAAAACAACAACAAAAAAACGAAACAATTAACAGTTAAAATGAATCACACACTGACAGTCAAACTCTTCAAGACCTCTACAAGCCTGTGTTTCAGTTTCTAAAAGCATTTAGTGAAATCAACTCTTTAAACTGCAACAGTGTTTGTAGATTATTGCATGCAGAAGGTGCTGCGCATTTAAAAGCCCCGTCCCATCTCAGTCTGCTCTTATGGAACAGACAGTGAGTAAATTTGTTTGTCCTAATAATAATAGTATACAAATGTATGCAGATGACACTGTTATATTTGTTCATAGTAGCAGTGTGTTACAAGTTGCAAACAAACTTACAGAATCGCTGGTTCATCTTTCTGCCTGGTTAGAACAGTGCTGTTTACAGTTGAACATCTCTAAAACAGTGTGCATGTTCTTTTCTAAGAGTGATAGATTAAGTGTAGTACCAGATGTATTTGTATCAGGGGAAAGATTACAAGTTGTATCTGAGTACAAGTATCTTGGTGTTTTGATAGACTCAAAACTATCATTTAAGTCACAGGTTAAAAAGGTGAGTAGCCGTGTCAGATTCAGTTTAGCAAATTTCAGATTTATTCGTGATCAGATGTCTTGTGAGGCCGCCCTAACATATTATCACTCCATGATCATATCTCATATCACTTATTGTTTAACCACTTGGTCCCAAGCTAGCATTACTACTTTGAAGCCACTCGAATCATTGTACAAACAAGCCCTAAAAACCCTTGACAAGAAATCAGTTCAATTTCACCATTGTTCAATATTAAAAAAATATAATCTGCTTAGTTGGGAAAATTTAATTAAATACGTACATATTTGTTTAATGTTTAAGACTTTACATAACCCGACTTCACCACTAAATCAGTTTGTGAAAGTTAGAACGACTGCTCACCGAATTACTAGAGGTGGTGAAAGAGGGGATTGCATTATTCCTCTCAAAAAAAGTAAATTCAGTCAGTCAGTATTTTCAGTGAAAGCTGCTAGGGAATGGACCTCCATCCCACAAACAATCAGAAGATCACTTACTTTTCAGTCTTTTCAGATTCATGTTAAAAATTGGTTATTGACAAATCAGCGTTGTCAGCATTAGTGCTGTATTTCCTGACACTTATTTGTATTATTTATTCATGGCATTTGTCTTCTTCTGCTGCCATCAATCTGTTTCTCATTTTTTTTAAACTCTTTTTACTGTATTTTATATATAATATTGTATTCTATGTTATTATGCTGTGTATGCTTCTATTTTAGGTGTGACTTTTTTTAACATTCTGTTAGGGGTCTACAGATGAAAAATAGCCATTCTTGGCTAATTCTGGCACATTTTACAGTAATGTTTATTAATGTGCATTGACCCTGTAAACAAATAAACTAAACTAAACTAAACTAAACTAAATATCCTGTGACCGAAGGCCATAGCTAAGGACAGGTTTTTCATTCATTCATTCATTTTCTTTTCGGCTTAGTCCCTTTATTAATCCGGGGTTGCCACAGCGGAATGAACCGCCAACTTATCCGGCATTTGTTTTACGCAGCGGATGCCCTTCCAGCCACAACCCATCTCTGGGAAACACATCCATACATTCTCATTCGCACACATACACTATGGACAATTTAGCTTACCCAATTCACCTGTACCGCATGTCTTTGGACTGTGGGGGAAACCGGAGCACCCGGAGGAAAGCCACGCAACCACGGGGAGAACATGCAAACTCCACACAGAAATGCCAACTGGCCCAACCGGGACCTGCCCCAACCGGGGATCGAACCAGCGACCTTCTTGCTGTGAGGCGAACGTGCTACTCACGCGCCACCGTGGCGCCCAGGACAGGTTTTTATAAATGTAATTCTGGGGATATGATGGACATAAACCTAATATAGATTAGTAAACAAGGATATGCCAATGCTTGAGCCTACGAATGGACAAAGCAGACCAACCTACCCTAGTATACAGCACACAATGATGAGTAAGTGAGTTTAGATTAGGTATAAATCTTAATGCACCATGGTAAACGGTATCCAATGTATGCAGACTGAGATGAAGCATGCATATAGATAACGTCACCATAGTCTAATATCGACACGCATTCATTCTCTATTCATTCATCTCATTCTTTAGCAATTATAACCCTTCCCATTAGAAATATCAGTGGGAAATTAGCATAATGAGTGGGACTAGCTGCAAAAAAAAGTATTTTTGGTACAACATGTAAGAACCAGTAAGTACCTGTGTGTCTGATTTCTTTATTAACGCTGATCTGTGTGTGTTTATCGCAGGTCTTCCCACAATCACTCCGGATCTCTGTCCTCCATCGCAGCAGGGCCGCGGGCTCTTGCCGTGTCCCCAAAACTGCCCGTCTGGAGCCCCGCAGGCCCCGAACCAACCACCGGCCCCGCCACTGCTGCCCACCCCGACACACACACACGCCATCAGCGCACACAATCACATGATGCCTCAGGTACGCACACAATATAGAAATGGTTTCAGCATCAATATCACATGTGCATCTGCAATAATCACATTGCAACATTGGCAATTATAGTTGACCAGGAGCAGCAGACTATGAGGTTTGTCAAGGTTTAAGTTTAACTATAACAGAGTTAAAAGTTTAAGTTTTAGTGGCCCATTTCCACTGAGTGGTACAGGTCGGGTCTGTATGCTTTTATGGCTGTTTTCAAGCTACCAAAAATTGTACCACTTTTTGGGTATCCTTTTGAAAGGGTACCTAGCACAACAAAAGGGTACCAAAAGGCGGAGACGCGTAGCCTGTTTTAAATACACCACCAAGACATTACATCATAATACTATATGCATATAATAATAAGCCATGGTCGCCCCCGAACTCAAACAAACCTTGTCGTCATCTTGATGAACAGCCACAAAGCCAAGAAGAACAAAATCTGCTGTGTCCTGTTGTTGTTTTATTAGGCCGTCTAAAAGCGTGAGCGGTTTCGCTTTCTACAGAGAGCTTGCGATTGCATTCACATTTAAAGTAACGAACTTGAGCTGATGATAATAACGTGTGTGTGATTTTTGAAGTGCTTCTGACATCCGATCCTGTCTGAAACGGACAAACGCGAGAGTGAAGCGTGAAGAAACAAAGAAGAAGCCGGAAAAAACAAAGGAGCAAATGATTCTTTCAGCAAACTGCCTTGTTTAATTATTAATTATTAATAACTGTCTGGACTATTATGAACTGGGAATGACGGAGGTACTCTCTAGAGGCGGATTTATACTCGACGCGTCCGCTAGTTCGCTTGAGTGCGCGCGGCAAATATGACGTCATCGCGGAGTTTGCGGATGTTCGCTTTGATTGCGCACGACATGGTTTCGGCTGGCGGAGCGCACTGATTTTTTTAAGACCCCAGCGAACAGTGCGCGCGGCGCCACGTCTGAGTTGTTGAATATGAAGCACTTTGAAGAGATTTTGTCTGAAACAGGTACGACTGTACAGACACCTTTATGATCAGTGATCATAGAGATAACCAGATGATCAATAATTCTTGGCTAGAAATTGCAACAGCCGTGAGAAACGAGGAAAGTTTCTGTTAAAAGGTTTGGAAAAACCTGAGGGATGAGTTTATTAAAGCCAAAAGAGGCCAATGGAGACACAGGTACACCATTACTGAATATGTTTCTCCACCAGTCATAGGTTTTACACTGATGTATATATTACAATTTATTTTAAAGCAATTTAATAGTTACAAAACTATAATGAAGTAACGAATTATTTCTTTGATAACTGGACAGGAATATTTGAACCCGTCGGTTTACAACATGATGCCGTTTTTCTAGGCTTTATTGGTGATAATGGTCAGGAATGTTGGATTATTATTGCCTTTTTAGCATGAGAAGAGGACAGAAACTAGCCAGACAGTACTGTGTAAATTGCGGAGCGGCTAAATAAAAAAAAAAACGGTATTATTTAGTAAGTGTGCTTTAAGCTTTTATTCTTGCCATAATAAAAAATATTTGTTGAGGAACCCATGTTCTGTTGTCATTAATATTTTAATACACTTTAATAGGTAAAACTGTCTGAGATATGAACAAAAGCAACTGATGCATCAAAGTTTGATTAAAAAAATCTTGAATGGTTACAAAAGTCTTTATAATCATTAAAATAATTTATAAAAACAATAAAAATAGCTAGTTTAATAAACATCAATAATATTAATGATATGACGTAGTTCCTGAAACTTTCTTCTTCTCTGTTTATCCGTCTGACTTTACGGTCAGTTTCACTTGACCGCCCCCTGTCGTTTGAAAGAATATCACAACGGCGAACGCAGCGAGTATAAAAGCCTCGTCCGTTTCGCGAGGTGCGCGCGCACTCAGCGGAGGCACGTGATGCGGTGCCAGGCGAAAGTATAAATCCAGCTTAACAGAGGCTACATGTGCTGCTGGAAATCACACACACAGATGAGAGCTCTGCACTGACTGTGGGCTATATCTCCTGTTGTTGACCCTAAATAAGGACTAAATGTCTGCTGTGTGTAGTGTTTCTGTAACTGATCATATCAGAGACTGTAAGGGGCTGTATGTGTTCATATATGCTGCATTTATTTATTTATTTGATATAATCACAGACAGTAGGCTATTTCACATCATTGATCTGCAGTTATAATCAGATCATGTTCATAGAGAGGTCAGTAATGAACATTTATACAGCAGTGTTTATGTGGATAATAAAGCCTCTGTGTTGTGAGAAGTGCTCCTCATATGATGTGTGAGTGACCCGTACAGCTTTACTGTACACATTTCCTCCAGTGAGAATGACGGAGACTGAAACTTTCTGTCGGACCCTATTGCCAGGCTACCATTGGTACCCTTCTGGCAGTGGAAACGCAAGCTTGATAAAGGTGACCCGTACCACTCGTACCATACTCAGTGGAAGCAGGCCATAAGACTGTGAAATATTTGGGCACAATAAATGATGATGTTTCGAGGTGTAACAAACATTATATTTAATTGTTTATATATTATACATTTATTATACAATTTATGCAAAATAATTGCAATTTTATAAAGTCTTGTTTCTAGTCCAAATATCTACATTTCAAAGTGACATTGTGATGATTTAGTAAACCCCATTGGCTGATTATTTTGCTTGTTTTAAGAAAAAACATATTATTTCTGCTGAAGTTGGAAACAATATATTTACTTGATTGAAGCATTTGTAGTTATTTAGACTAGAAACGAGACTAGGCATAATAAGGAAAGTAGTTTTTGAGTTGTGATCATTGTTATTTCTTTAGCTGAATGCTGCAAATACTGAATACAGAATCAAATAGAGCCATTCAAACCAGCTTGTGAAACTATTCATATCACCATATATTTATTAAAAGTATTATTATTGTAAGTAATAATAAATTATTGTAAACAATTAAGTATTGCAAAATCAGGTTTAATTCAATATTGTGTAACCATAACACACACACACACACACACACACACATACACACACATACATGTTTGTTTTTTGTGAAAAGTGGGTACATTACATAGGTTTCCATTAATTTTATACTGTCCAAACCGTATTGCCCCCACCGCTAAACCCAACCATCATAGGCTTTTCAAGAGTTCACACTTAGCTGATGATTGATAATAAAGCGTATTTGGCATGATGTCCCGGGAGAGAGCCCTGAGCTCATAAGATCTTCGAGCCCGGGGCTCCCTCCCGTTTAAAGGGCGAGAGGAGAGTTTGAGCTCAGGTAAGTCTCGAGAACTCCCTCCGCTTGTGAACGTGCTGAGATATATCTGGCTAGAGTTGCCTTAAGATGCTATTTAAAGTAGTCAATTTACTTATGTTGTATGTTTTTTGGACGGTGGGAGGAAACCGGAAAACCTGGGGAAAACCCACGCGAACACGGGGAGAACATGCAAACTCCACACAGAAACGCTGACTAGCTCCGGGAGAGGCCAAACCAGCAGTGTTCTTGCTCTGAGGCAACAGTGCTAACCACTGGGCCACCGTGCCGCCCTATCAGAGAAGGGGAGGAGTTGGGGTGGAAGGGGGGATTCTTCAAGATGAAGATGACCAGAGTGGGAAGCTCTGGTCGTTTATAGTGCGTCAGGATTTGTCTGATTGGTGCAATATGCAGAGCTGATGTGGTACCAGCTGTGTTCAATCATAAGCACGTGATCCTCTTTAAATTAGTTTATAAATAAACCCCACTTTGAGAAATGAGGACGTCAGCAATGTCCTCATATTTCACCTCCTTTTTGTAATACCTGTGTGATTATACAGATTTGTGTCCTGACATGTCACAAAAACACGTACACAAACACAGACAGACACGCAGACTTGTTCCTATATCCCAGTGAGAACTCTTCTAGACGTACAGCAGGTACTACTTTAATATGGACATTACCGCCGAAGCAAGTACCGCCGCCGCGGGAGAACATATTTTAAGGGATGACCGCAGTTTGCGACTTTGCCGCCAGGGGGCACAAGGGGACGGGATGCGAACGGGCAGAAATATACAGTGGCTGTAAATACTCCGCTACTTCTGAAGATGAAATAATAGGACAAAACATTATAATTGCTTCATTAATCATTAAAAACTTCTTAACAGCTTTGTCATTATTGTAAATGTGTTAAATGAAATGAAGATTCATTTTGGAAAAGGTCAAATTAAAGAAATAAAAGACCACTAAACTAAACGCCAACTAAAACGAAAGTAGGTACAAACACATATACAAATAGGCCTAAATAAATAAATATATAAAGCAGTGTTTTAGCCTAAAAATAGAGAGATTAAATAAATATTGAATGAATAATTAAATAGGCCTAAATGTTTATTAACTTAAAGACATTACCAGTGATGTAATGTGGCATAACAGCATAAAAAAAGGAAAAAGGCAGTCAAAAGTTAAAGGGCCACGAAACCCCCCAGTCTCAGCGTGGTGTTTTCACACCTCTAGTTTGGAAAAGCTCAGTAAAGTGGGCGTGTCCAGCTCTTTAGGTAGGAGTGTCGGGGAAGGGGAAAGGGGGAAGGTTTTGCATAAAAATGGGAGTTTCCATTTGTGCACGCGCTCCTTTTCACACAGACTGTGTTTACATGGACATCAGTAATCAAATTATTTGCCAAATTATTAATTTGTTGACTTTAACGGCACTTTCTCTTTATTTTCGGATTCGCGTGATGGGCGGGGCTTCTGTCTATGGCTTGGTGACTGTAGCTTTATTGCTAAATGGCTAACAGGTGTTTTATAGAGAGAATAACTGTTTTATGTGCTTTATGAAGGCTGATATTCCACTGATAGTCTACTGATGAAGGCTGATAGTCCATTAGATTATTTCAGAGGTGCAGCAGCTCTGTGAGTTCATAAACTCCTCCAGAAACTGAACCTGGATGATGGAAGCTTTCAGCGGTGCTTCTGACTGAGC
>CAIGQQ010032393.1:628153-643107 GCA_903798035.1 Danio albolineatus
ATATATTTACAGTGCATGCGGAAAGTCTTCACAGTGCTTCCCTTTTTCCACATTATTTTATGTTACGGCCTTATTCCAGAATGGATTAAATTGATTGATTTCCTCAACATTCTACACACAATCCCCCATAATGACAATGTGGAAAATGAGTTTTTGAAATTGTTGCAGATTTATTAAAAATAAACACCTGAGGAATCACATGTACATCAGTGTTCACAGCCTCTGCCGTGAAGCTGTACGTTGAGTTCAGGTCATTCTGTCTCCACTGATCACTCTGGAGATGTTCCAGCAGCTTCACTGGAGTTCACCTGTGGTCAGTTCAGCTGATCTGTAAAGGCATACACCTGTCTATATGAGGCTCCAGGGTTGACAGTGCATGTCAAAGCACAAACCAAACATGAAGACAAAGGAACTGTCTGTAGACCTCAGAGACAGGATTGTCTCCAGGCACAAGGCTGGGGAAGGTTACAGAAACATTTCTGCTGCTCTGAAAGCTCCAGTGAGCACAGCGGCCTCCATCATCTGTAAGGGTAAGATGATGAAGCACCAGGACTCTTCCTAGAGCTGGCCGGCCATCTAAGCTGAGTGATCGGGGGAGAAGAGCCTCAGTCAGGGAGGTGATCAATAACCCGATGGTCACTCTGTCTGAGCTCCAGCGTTCTTCTGTGGAGAGAGGAGAACCTTACAGAAAGACAACCATCTGTGCAGCGATCCACCAATCAGGCCTGTATGGTAGAGCAGCCGGACGGAAGCCTCTCCCCACCTGGAGTTTGCATCTGAAGGACTCTCAGACCATCAGAAACGGAACTCTCTGGTCTGAGGAGACTCAAACTGAACTCTCTGGTCTGAGGAGACTCAAACTGAACTCTCTGGAGTGAACCCCAGGCGTTATGTGTGGAGAACACCAGGCAGCGCTCATCACCAGGCTAACACCATCCCTACAGTGAAGCATGGTGGTGGCAGCATCATGCTGTGGGAATGTTCTTCAGCAGCAGGAACTGGAGGACTAGTCAGGATAGAGGGAAAGATGAACGCAGCGATGTACAGAGACATCCTGAATGAAGACCTGCTTCAGAGTGCTCCTCAGACTGGGGCGACGGTTGATCTTCCCGCAGGACAATCACCCAAAGCACACCGCCAAAATATCAATGGAGTGGCTTCACGACAACTCTGTGAATGTTCTTGAGTGGCCCAGCCAGAGCCCTGATCTAAATCCTATTAAACATCTCTGGTAAGATATGAAAACGGCTACACACCGTTGCTTCCCATCCAACCTGAAAGAGCTTGAGAGGTACTGCAGAGAGGAATGGGCGAACATTCCCAAAGACAGGTGTGCCGAGCTTGTGGCATCATATTCAGAAAGGCTCGAGGCTGTAATCACTGCCAAAGGGGCATCAACAAAGTATTACGCAACGATAGAGTGTGTGTGTGACTGCGAGTGTGAAAATCAGTCTGTGAGAGAGAGGGTGTGTAAGTTTGCGTGTCTATAAGAGTGTGTATGTGTGCGCTTGTGCATGTGAGAGAGTGTGTGTGTGGTATCAGAGTTGTTGACCTCCTCTTCTCCTCCTCTGTCAGATCCAGGTTCAGTATTACTCCACCGCTGGTCAGTTTCCTCCGTCGGGTCAGCAGTTTCGCTCCATCTCTCATCAGGTGTCGTTTCCCACACAGCGCTCACAGCCGCTGCCACCACCGGCACCACCCTCAGGTCAGTGTCTTACTCACACACACCCTAAACAGACAACACTAAATCAACACCACTGTACATTAAACTGCAACCAGTGCTTCTTATGCCGAGTTCATGAGTTTAGCCGACAGGTTTTGAGAACTCGCTGACAAATGGCTGAAATCACAGGTGAATCGGTGCTCGTTCACGCGAATGACAATCACACAGTATGAACTATCAAAGACGCCATCTGAGAGAATCACCGATGAGTCGCCGATGCCCTGGAGATATTTGCTGTGCTGAATATCTGGAGCTGTCGGCGATTCAGATCATGCCGTGTGAAATGTGTTCTGACTGAAAATAACATCAGCGATCGCCTACAGCCAATCAGAGAGCAGCATTCACTAGTGTGGGTCTCTGCAGGCCAGCGGGAGGTTGAGGAAGAAGTTAAAAGCTCATTTTCAGTTTATTCAGACACAAGAAATGGAGGGAAAATGAGTGTAGATTTGGCAGGAGCCCCTGTGTCTGTTTGACGTGTCGTGTGAGCAATATCACAACCCAACCCGCTCAAACAATAAAACAGTTGAGGAGAAACTGCTGATTCCCTTCAAAGCCAGGAGAGCAAATATGGACATTTTCCACCCCATTAAAGGCTTCTTTCTCCTTATGTAGTTAATAACAGAAGATATACTGCGTGTGTTTGGATGTGAGATGTAGTTTGGACAGAGTTGTCGGTGATTCTTCCTATGTTGAAGTCATGCAGTGTGAAACTCCCTGTCGCCGATCCATCTTGCAGTGTAAACACAGCAGCGACAGAACACTACCCCAGATAGTCATGCAGTGTGAACACATCTGTGACACCACTACTTTGGTAATCATGCAGTCTGAACTTGGCATTGCTGAGAGTTTGTGTCTTGTTTCTAGTCCAAATATCTACAAGTTCTTAAATCAAGAAGCATTATCTAGACAAGCCAGCTATACAGTTCTGTTTTGGAAAGTAATGAGACGAAATGAAGTGAGTTTTATTTTTAAAGCAAGCTAAATATTGCCATAGTCTGCCAATGGGGTCAGGGGAATAATCTTATTTCAAAAAGAAAAACAAGATTATTTTGCTGATCCCATTGGCAGATTATTTAGCTTGTTTTTGAGCATGTAACTTCCCCTTTTAACACTGTAAACGTTATTAATTTTAACATTTGTGTAGCAGAACAGTATATAACTAAAATCACCCTAAAAAATATTTACAATTTACATGATTAAAACAGACCCTTTCATCTGAATGAATAGCTCAGTTTGATAGGTTGATTGATACGTGTTCTGAACCTTTTGACTACACGAGTTCGAGTCCCATTGATGACGTATAAATTATAAATATTTTTTAGGTTAATTTTGGTTATCTACTGTTCTGCTACACAAATGTTAAAATCAATAACGTTTACAATGACACTGACACCAAGAAATAAGTCTCTTTATTTGTTATGGGCGTGTTTTGTTGCTGTGTAAAAGTGACGAATCTGCCAATCTGCAAAAGTGAATAGCTTTCATCTGGAAAGGGACACCAGTTAACACGGTCACCAGTTAAACACCGGCTTTATTCAGTTTACTCTTAAGAGTCCTCCAGCAGATGTTTACACCGTGTAGACGTGACATCATGTCCATGATTACAGCGTACGAGTGGCCCTCGTTAACTCATTGAACACATTGATGCAGTGCGTCTGGTGTTTACGTCTGGTCCACGTCTTTTAGAAACTCCAAACACCGACCACACGTAAAGCAAAACCGCGTCAAGCTGCTCATGTGTTTGCCACAAAACATCCCTCAGCCGCAGTCCATGTTCGGTCAACATAAACTTTATTTACGCCATTTACTCCACAACACGAATTTACCGCGCTCACCACCAGCAACGACAATAACAACGCCTTCGCCGCGTCACTTCCGGTGTTTGCTACATTCCCTTTCCGTAAAGAATCTGTCTTTGTAAATGTGTTTCAGGACTGGTAAAAGTGTTTTGCGTCTTGTTAATATGTTTTCTAAAATGTAATCTTGTTTCGTCCTTTGGTAAAACCGGTTTTCCTCTGTAATTGTGTCTTATGAGAGGTATAAATGTTTTCCAAAATGTAAATTTGTCTGGAGCTTCGTAAAAGTGTTTCACACTTTGTAATGTTGTTTTGCACTTCCCGGCCACCGTAGTAAATCCCCAAAATTGAGTGCTGGCTAACAGGTTAAGGCAAGTTTATTAATATAGCACAGGGGTGACCAAGAAGTGTTATTGCAGAGCGACACTAACAGCAAGCTGAAGTATAAATGCACGGCTGCGCGCAACGCAGGCACTGTGGGTCACGCCGATCACTCCACGCAGGAGTATAAACCAGCCTTGAGTCCCTTATTTATCAAGGGTCGCCACAGCGGAATGAACCACCAACTATTCCAGCATATGTTTTACACAGCGGATGCCCTTCCAACTGCAACCCATCACTGGGAAACGCCCATACGCACTCATTCACACACACACTCATACACTACAGCAAGTTTAGTTCATCAGTTCCCCTATAGCACATGTGTTTGGACTGTGGGGGAAACCGGAGCACCCGGAGGAAACCCACACCAACACGGGGAGAACATGCAGACTCCACACAGAAACACCAACTGACCCAGCCGAGACTTAAACCAGTGACCTTCTTGCTGTGAGGCCACAGTGCGACACCACTTGCAGCTGGAAGGGCATCCGCTGTGTAAAACATATACTGAAAAAAACACACCACCATTGTTTATTTCTCATCTGGAGTGAGTGGACATGTGTGTATTACTCATCAGTTTGTGCATGTTGATGTGTCATATTAAAGTGACCTGAGTGTGTGTGTGCTTGTGTGATCAGCTCCGCTTCAGCCCATGATGACCAATCAGCAGCCAGCGTACCAGGGCATGATGGGAGTTCAGCAGCCGCAGAGCAGCAGTATGATGAACACGCAGCGCACAGCCATCAACGGACAGATGACGGGCATGATGGTGCAGTACCCGCCCATGCCCTCCTATCAGGTGTGTGTATGTGTGTGTGTGTGATTGCTTGGTCAGTGTGTGTGTTTTTATAGTAGTGTGTGTGTGTGAGTATGTGACGACTCGGTCAGTGTGTGTATGACGTCTCGGTCTGTGTGTCTGCAGGTTCCAGTAGCCAATGAGGGTCAGCCAGTGGTGCAGCAGCAGTACCAGCAGCCCGTCATGGTTCCTGCCAGTCAGTCTGTACAGGGAGCCATGCCCACTGCAGCGCCCATGCCCGTCTACTACGGCGTCCTCACACCCACACAGCAGAACAGCACAAGGTACACACACACACTGATACTTAAAAGGGCCACGAAACCCCCCCGTCTCAGCAGGGTGTTTCACACCTCTAGTTTGAAAAGCTCAGGAAAGTGGGCGTGTCCAGCTCTGTTTCGGTGGGTGTGTCGGGGGAGGGAAAGAGGGAAGGTTTCGCATAAAAATGGGAGTTTCAGTTTGGGCACTCACTGAAAACAAACACACAGACGCAGAGGAGAAAGACATTGAGTGTGTTTACATGGACATCAGTCATCAAATTATTTGACAAATGATTAATTTGTGGACTTTAACTGCAGTTTGGCACTTTCACTTTTATCCAGGAGCATTTCCTGCAGCCCCCCGTGACAAACCAGATGCAGGAGCTGCTGGAGGAGTGTTTTAATGGAGTGTTTGATACCGCACGTCGTATGTTAGATAAAACCCTCCACATTGCTCTGTAACTCAGATGCACACAGTAGGCAGCGTCAGAAAGCCATGTGTGTGTAGAACAGGGGTGTCCAAACCACGGCCTGCGGGCCATCTGCGGCCCACAATCAGTTTAGTGGCGGCCCGTGTGGCTTTTTATAAATATTAATAGAATCTGGCTGCTGTACAAAAATAAACGTAATTCAATAAATAACCAGCGGGTGTTGCTATCACGCGCCTTCAATTAGATAGCATTTTCTGTTATGACATAAAACGAACCGACCAAACTAAGGGAAACAATTGATAAGCACGTTTTGGTGAGCCATGGCACAACCAAGAAAAAGGAAAATCAACAGTGAGTGCAGGAAATGTCTGAGTTTTACAAGAGTTTGGATTCATCCAAATTTCCCCTGATGAAACGCCATTCAGAAAGGATGATGAGTCTGTTTGGCTCCACATATATATGTGAGCAAACATTTTCACTGATGAATCTAAACAAAAGTTAAATGAGAACCAATCTAACTGACAGCCACCTCTGTGATTTGCTGCATATATCTGCTACACAACTCACTCCTGACTCGGCATCAATTCTGAAATCAAAAGCACAACATCACTGTTCACATTAACAGAGTTTATGGTGAGTAAAATATATATTATGATTTTAAAATGTAGAAAATAATTCCATAATAATACCACACACACACACACACACACACACACACACACACACACACACACATATATATATATATATATATATATATATATATATATATATATATATATATATGCGTGTCTGTGAAATTGTAAAATTTGGCCAACGACCACGTTTTGATTTTTGCATCTGGCCCTCGGCCCAAAAACTTTGGACACCCCTGGTGTAGACTATCCTGTCACAACATGCGGTGAAAATCCTCCCCTGTGGTAATAGTTTGACTGCTGTGTTTCCATGTTCACACTGGGAGAGCAGCATCTACAGCGGATCTCTCAGTCTATAATACTGTAGTGATGTTCACCTGCTGTAAACTCAGTAACAGCTCTAATCACTCTGACTGAGGTCTGTCTGTAAACACTGAGAGAGTCCTGCTGACCATACCAACTAACTTCACCATCTGAATAAACACACAAACACCACTGATCGCTCACTGACCACATCTGTAGAGCAGGACCATCATCATGAACTGGAGCTGCGTCTGTTTTAAAAGGAGACGAGCGGCAGATCCGGATTCACCATTTCCAGATGCGGAAAGCTCTCGGGTAACACATGTTCATCACAGACGCATTTCTGCCGCGTGCGCTGTAGTCCACACGTGAGTCCAGCTGCGCTCTCATGAAGACTAAACCTTCACTGCAGCACATAAACACAACACTGGCCACCTGTGTCTCCGAACTATTCTTCTTCTTCTACTCAAACACTGTAACAGGTAAAACAGTCCTGAAGCTATACTGCATATTAATGAGTTGCGCCGCATACACAATAGAGCGCGCTGATTGGTTTGAACCAAGTGTTTCTCATGAATGAATTAATGCCGCACACTCAAGAGACGTCACAATGCACTCGCCGGTACAGACGTCCACTCTCCACGCTGGAATACACACGAGGATCTCATCGGCGTGACGCAGTTTCAAATATTCGTTTCAAACCGGAAGAACGAATGTGCTGGAAATAACGCAAAAACAACCAATGTTCCCTGTTTAGTGAGAGATAATAGTGTCCTCATAGTGTTTACAGCAGCGCGGGACATATAAATGACTGTCAACAGCTCAACACATGTGCTCTGGTGTTTCGTGACCCTTTAATAATATCATTCACTTATTTCTTGACAACCAACATCATCATCCGTGTGTGTGTGTGTGTGTGTGTTTTCAGTGCGTCAGTGGGTTACCTGCAGCCGCCCAGTTCAGAGCAGTACCAGATGACCCAGTCTGCCTCTCCCTGCAGCCCTCAGCCCATCCAGCAGCAGTATTCAGGTATATCACACACGCATACACTCACTCACTCAAACATTAACACACACACATGTACTCATGATACAACAATCTGGAGCTGAACACGCTCAAAACGGTGGAGATGATAGTGGACTTCAGGAGAAACCCTCCTGCACTCCCCCCGCTCACCATCATGGACAGCACTGTGGCTGCAGTGGAGTCATTCAGGTTCCTGGGCACCACTATCTCTCAGGACCTGAAGTGGGACACTCACATAGACTCTATTGTGAAGAAAGCCCAGCAGAGACTGTACATCCTCCGTCAGCTGAGGAAGTTCAACCTGCCACAGGAGCTGCTCGTGCAGTTCTACTCAGCTGTCATCCAGTCCATCCTCTGCACTTCAATCACCGTCTGGTCAAATCTGACCTCCGTAGACTACAGCGAATAGTCCGGACTGCTGAACGAATCACTGGCACTACCCTTCCTACACTTCAAGAACTGTACTCTTCCACAGTGAGTAAAAGGGCTCGCAAAATCACCCTGGACGCCTCGCACCCAGCACACTTCCTGTTTGAACTGTTACCGTCTGGCCGGCGCTACAGAGCACCGAGCACAAAAACAGCCAGACACAGGAAAAGTTTCTTTCCTCAGGCCATCTACCTCATGAACAGTTAATATTCTCCTATTGTGCAATAAATGTGCAATACTTTCTCGCACGCACTTGTTCACAGCACCTTATAATAATACACATTGCATTTCTTCTCCTTACGCATTTGTACACAGCACCTTATAACAGCATACAATGCAATACTTCTTACACATCTGTACACAGCACCTTATAACAACATACAATGCAATACTTACGCTTTTGCACACAGCACCTTATAACCTGTATACTTATAACAATCTGCACATACATTTCAACATCCAGATCGTTGGACTGACTGCATCTGTTTAATGTCTATCGTCTTCTTTTTTTTAATATATTTATTCTGTGTTGTCACTTGTCACTTTATGTACACTAGAAGCTTCTGTAGCCAAAGCAAATTCCTTGTGTGTGTGAAGCACACTTGGCAATAAAACTGATTCTGACATACACAAACAATGACAAACACACACTCAATCTAACACTCATACACACACTCTTGTTCTTGTAAACAAAAGTGTTTTGGTTTTGTAATCTGTATGAGACGAACGCGATGGACAGTCCATCCTGTCAAACACACACACATGACAGCAACTACTCAAACACACACAAACTTGTACACAAGGAGTCACTGTCATTTCTGGAGGACAGTCGCCGTCAAGACCAAGTTATGGATTACTTCAGAAGAGCAGCGCGATCAGACGATCATGATCCAGAGCTAATCAAGCACACTCACTCCTCTCTCACACACACAAACACTCACAGGTACCATATTAACCCTTTCACGACACCACCAAGAAAAAAATGGGATTGCATTTACACTCAATGCGTTAACACATCCCATAATTTCTAAACGATCAGCCTCCACCTAATGTTGATATGTCGGTTGATGGTAGAATTGCTGGAATTAATACATATACTATGCACAATCTGACAATATGAAGTGTAAGAGCCTTTTTATTTTTTAAAAGTATTCAAAATAAAACATTTTTGAGCACTAAATCATCTTTATTTTTTAAAGTTTGGCATAAAATACTTCAGATTCTCATGTAACATGCTTTTTTTGTTTTGTTTTTTCACAATAAAACCAAAATCGAGTGTAGTAGTGCAATAGGATTATGTTTGTTTGTTTTTTAAAGCATTATTAAAAACAGTCACTCTTTAAATGACTTTAACTTTTATCATTTAAAACAGTCAAAGCCATAGACTGTAACAGATATGGATGTAGTATCTGTGACGTCACCCATAGGTTTCTGAAGAGCGCCAATAGAGTGTAGGAACTCAATCGGCTGCTAACATAATACTGGTTCCCTCGATGAAATCCCCATAGGATTTCCCCATAGGCTCTTCGAAGATTGCAAATAATAATCTCTGTGTTCAAACACTGTTCATTACACTTACACGTTTTGTGACAATCCTCACATGAAAATACAACTTTTAGCACTTTCGGACCTTAAATGTAAACACGAACTGAAAAGCTAACAATAGGCTATAAACGGACTACAGCCTTCGGGGCGCTCGCCTGTGACGTCAGCACCACCCTGCTGCAGACAACTCCTCAAGCTTGTTTTTTTAGAAATAAGGTCCATGATAAAGGTTTAATCTCTCGGTTTATTATATTAGAATCCACGCTATATATTATAAACAAATAAATACCCAAAAACACATAGACATACGTGCTTTTTGGATAGTTTTTACATGGGAAATACATTTTGTTTTGCTTTACGGTTGTTGTAAAAGGTTTAAAACTGGATGTATAAATGTGCCTACATAGTATCATCATGAGACATCTTTAAATAAGTGTATCGCTCGCGTGCATACAGCCCGCTTACCTTAGTAATACACGACAGATATGAGGTGTGAGGAACAGGTCTATCAAATACCTGTAAGTTCCAGCATGGACACAGAACAACATTCAATATTCTTTTTTGTCACGAAGTACAGCAAAAAGCAGCACATGCAGTCACATATGCTGTACATAAGGAGGAGTGTCATTATGACAGAGTTAAATGTGTTCAGATGAAGAAAAAGCAACGAAAAATCAATTGATCACGTTAAATAACAGTTCACATGTATGTATTTTTACACATTTATTCACATGTGTGCATTACTGAGACAGACTGCACTGGTCAGCAGTAAGTTATCTCCATAACATCGTTTAATTAAAATGAATGATCAACAAATGAATCTGTTCTGGCAGTCTTTACAAGCGAAGGCGTTATCTGAACACAATATGAATTCCCAATTAGAAAAATACAACAAACTATAAAATACTATTGATGAAAATACTTTAATCACAGTCAAATCCTAATGCCCAACACAAGCGGGCTGCGCTCCAGACCAGTGCAGCTCGATGACGTATATTGTCTCCGACAACGCCTGTAGTCCCGTTTAGCAACTTTATAGCAACCGTCTTTTAAAAGAGGCCTAACAGATTTTGTAAATCAAGAGTGTGGTGTAACAGATGTGATTTATGTCATAGAATAAAACGTGAAAGTATCTTGAGTTTGTGTTCGCCACGAACCTTATATAAGCGATTTGACTGAAATCCCATTGAAAAAACCCATTGACTTTTGGGACGAGGGAACCGGAACTGCTAAAATGCTAACTCGCTTCCGGGTTTTTGCACACAAATTGACGCCATAGTTCCTCCACTCTATGACGCTACAAGTAGGCGTAGCCAACCAGCGACATTTTGTTCGTGTGTCATCACACCAGCCGAGGGCTACCAAATAAGGCCAAAGAGGAGAGCTACAGTCGCCTGCTAGCATTTTGCTTAGACTGGCTTTCCTATGGGAGAAATGCTTAAAACTGCATAACCTGCGACTTGTTTGTGTTCTGACCACATGTGCTTGGTTGTAGACTATATCAATAAAGTGTTTAGCCTTTTAAAAACACTGCTGTAATACACTGTGCCACTAATTGCTCTTATGAAGTTTTTTCTATTGGAGGATACTTCCAGATACTTCAGGTATAGTCTGTGTTAGTAAATGCAAGGCTATTGATGAACACTACGACTTCAGACGACTGTTCTAGAGCGCACAGCTCATCAATCTGTCAGATTCTGGAGTGCATTACAGCTCTAAAGAACATTATTAATGATAAATGATCTTAAATTAAACAAATACATTTATAGATATGGTATATACGTGTATCATTTCACCCAGCTGGGAAACGGAGGCCATGTGAATGGTTTGTGAGCACAATTAAGTGCACACAGCATGCCATATCATCTGATATTTGTAGGAAATAATGCCAAAAGGCAGCTGACTGTCTAAAGCCACACAAAACAACACAAAAATACGATAAATATACAGAGTTCAGCGGCTAATCAGCCGTAATTCAATTCAATTCACCTTTATTTGTATAGCGCTTTTACAATGTAGATTGTGTCAAAGCAGCTTCACATAGAAGGTTATAGTAAACTGAAAATGTCAGTTTAGTTATTAATGTTTGAGTTCAGTTCAGAGTTGTTTAATATTCACTACTTAGAGTCCAAACACAGAAGAATAATCCATCAATGCGCAGCTCTAGCTCGAGGCTCGTCTGTCCTTGGAGGGTCACAGGAATCAGTCTCTTGCTTGCTACTCTGCCAAGCAGCTGCTCAGGATACAGCCTGGTCCAGGATTATGGAGCCTTGGAATCGTCTCGTCGCGGGTCTGGATCGCATCCGTGGCGCTGCATAGTCTCTGGGGGCCTCGGGATGAGTATCCCCAGGTGGAGTTAGAGAACAAAGAGAATAATTAGCGTAGCTGCTGTTCATAGTGTATATAAAGGAGATGCGTGGAGCACATTCATGCATCATACCGCTATGTGACGTATTGAGTGTGTGCTTTACCAAAGACATCGGTCTTTAATCTAGTTTTGAACTGAGAGAGTGAGTCTGAGCCTCGAACATTATCAGGAAGGCTATTCCAGAGTTCAGGAGCCATAAATGAGAAGGCTCGACCCCCTTTACTTGACTTTGCTATTCTGGGTACTACCAGAAGCCCTGAGTGTGGAGATCTTAGAGAGCGGGTTGGATTGTAGCGAGACAGAAGGTTGGTTAGATAAACAGGAGCTAGATTATTTAATGCTTTATAGGTAAGAAGTAATATTTTAAACTCAATACGAAACTTAACAGGCAGCCAGTGTAACGAGGAGAACATTGGGGTGATATGATCATATCTTCTAGACCTGGTAAGAACTCTGGCGGCTGCATTTTGTTCTAGCTGAAGTTTGTTAATAGAGGATGCTGGGCAACCAGCGAGCAGAGCATTACAGTAATCCAGCCTGGAAGTCATAAAAGCATGAACTAGCTTTTCTGCATCTGAGATGGATAGCATACTTCGTAGCTTAGCAATATTTCTCAGATGAAAGAATGCAGTTTTTGTGATATGGGAGATATGGCTTTCAAAAGTTAAATTGCTGTCTAATATGACACCCAGATCTTTAACAGTAGAGCTAATGCTAACTCTGCATCCCTCTAGTTGCAGGTGGAGTTGTGAGATCTGCTGTGTACAGGATTTAGGTCCTATAAGTAATAGTTCAGTTTTGTCTGAGTTTAAGAAAAGGAAGTTGTTGGTCATCCAGTTTTTAACATCTTTAATACACTCAGTTAGTTTTGATAGTTTAGACGTCTCGTCAGGTTTAGTAGAAATATATAATTGAGTATCATCTGCATAGCAGTGAAAGCTGATACCGTGTCTTCTAATAATGTCTCCCAGCGTCGGCATGTATATTGTAAACATCAAAGGGCCTAAAACTGATCCTTGAGGCACCCCATACTTTACTGGCCTGACTTGTGAAGGTTGTCCATTAATATTCACAAACTGGTAACGATTAGTTAAGTATGACTTGAACCATTGTAAAGCCGTTCCCTGGACACCTGTAGAGTTTAAGCGATCTATGAGGATAATGTGGTCGATGGTGTCAAATGCAGAACTGAGATCCAGTAAAACTAATATCGAGATGCACCTTTGGTCAGCAGCTAAGAGTAAATGGTTGTTTATTTTCACTAATGCAGTTTCTGTACTGTGATGAGGCCTGAAACCTGACTGAAACACCCCCTGAAACATCGTTCATCTGCAGAAAGGAGCATAATTGGGCGGATACAACTTTTTCTAGTATTTTAGGGTGCTTTCACACCTTTCACGTCTCATTTTCCCAGTTAGCGTGGTTTGTTTTGCATATGTGAATCCAGCAATCGCGCTCTGATCGGCACCAAAACAATCGGTCTGAGATTGCCTCAATGAGGAGGTCTCAACTTGATTGAAATGAACTCTGGAGCGAATCGATTGTAGTGAGAAAGCAAAATGATCCGAGCCCAGCTATATCACAGTGTATTATGGATATGTAACAGGCATATATATAGCTATATGAAGAGAGAATTATGAGTAGGGTGGGATGTCATTCCTACCGGTAAATGTCAAATACGAAAGTGAAAGCATGATAACTATTAACGAGAGCTGTTTATCCGTTAGGAAAACTGACCGAACTGCAGTCTCGGTTTATCTGTTATTTCGCTCTGTAAAGCCTATAATGCATAGTTCTAGCCAAGGGCTCTGTGTGAGAAAGAGTCTTACCTATGATTTTTATCTGGTGATGATGTCTGTGGGTGTCACCATTCAAAATTAAAGCGCACCCTCCTGCTTATAATGAGTTGTTGCTCATTGCCATAAATTAAAATAAGGACGCATGAGTCAGTTAAGCAGGACTCTGCTAAATAAACCGTGAAACTCTGACCGATGTGAGGAGAGTTTAGCTGTTTTGGTCCCTTTAGCAACTTTGCCGTGTGAAAGCGAACCGCACCAAGAGCAAAGAGCAGCATTGTAACAATCTAAATCCCTGTTTCAGAACAAAACAGGTGTGAAAGCACCATTAGACATAAATGGAAGATCTGAAATAGGCCTATAATTAGCTAAGTTGCAGGGGTCCAGGTGTGGTTTCTTAATAATAGACTTAATAACAGCTAGCTTGAACGGATTTGGAACATGGCCTAATGATAAAGAAGAGTTTATAACGTTAACGATAACGATTTAGGCATGGGCAACATGGGCGATGGCCCAGGGTGGCATTTTGAGGGGGACGGCACGGGGAGACGGTGCAAAACAAAAACAACAACGTGCGTCGGTAAAAATCTTGTGGCCCAGTAAGCTTTGAGATATGGTTTACCTTATGCAAGTGTATTAATCCCAAGACTGGTAATGCCAAGAATAAAGACGTTAGTGTTTACGTTCACATTTGACGTCTTCAGCACGCACAAGTTTGTTATTCTTTATGGGAAACTGAAACAGCACTGGTGAAAGCAGACTGACGCATGCGCACAGACAACCATTCCCGCGTGCCTTCTGGTGTGAATCCCGGTTGTTTACATGCACACCGATAAAATACACACCGCTCATGTGCTGTGAAACCAGAGCAACAACCTTTTATGTTACTTACGACAGGAGGTTGTCGGCTCGCAGTGTGTTTCGCTAAAACAGAAGTTGATATAATCTGATGATGATCTTATTTTGACTAAGCATGGCTATAGAAGCAGAAAGGATGGATATTGAGGCAGGGAGGGAATTCTTTTCCTTGAGTCAAGTCTAAGATGAACAGAGACGATTCCAAGGCTCCATAATCCTGGACCAGGCTGTATCCTGAGCAGCTGCTTGGCGGAGTAGCAAGCAAGAGACGGATTCCTGTGACCCTCCAAGGACAGACGAGCCTCGAGTTCTCCAGCCTCCAGCGACTAGACTGCAGCTAGAGCTGCGCACCGATGGATTACTCTTCAGTGTTTGGACTCTAAGTAGTGAATATTAAACAACACTGAACTGAACTGAACTCAGCTATATACTAGCTAATAATGTACTAGCTAATAACTAAACTGACATTTTCAATTTACTATAACCTTCTATGTGAAGCTGCTTTGACACAATCCACATTGTAAAAGCGCTATACAAATAAAGGTGAATTGAATTGAATTGAAATACACACAAACACATCATACACACTATCACCCCATATACATATTCT
>CAIGQQ010032394.1:4236-15496 GCA_903798035.1 Danio albolineatus
GACTGACTGGCGGACTGACTGACTGACCGAAGGACGGACTGGCTGACGGACGGACGGACTGGCTGACGGACGGACGGACGGAGGGACTGATGGACGAATGAACTGACTGACTGACTGACTGACGGACTGGCTGACGGACGGACTGGCTGACGGACGGACTGACTGACTGACGGACGGAGGGACTGACGGACGGACAGACTGACGAACGGACGGACTGACTGATGGACTGAATGACGGACGGAGGGACTGACGAACGGACGGACGGATTGACGGACAAACAGACTGACTGACTGACGGGGCTGCGTGATGCCAGCAAACACGACGCAGCTTTCAGTTCTGATGACCACAGTTTCCATAACTATACTTTATCTATAGATCTGTGCTTCTGCATACAGTGACTTTATCTGGCTGGAGTTTATGGCCACTTCACTTCAGGACGCATCAATGCCGTTCTGTAGGCCTACTGGAGACACTCAGAAATATTCCTAGCAGATCTAATACATGTTGGAGACATCCTCGTCACATAAACGCACTAAACCATACTTCAGCAGCGTTTATTTAAGAGCGCACAAGATAATCTGTGCTTGAGCAGCGTATAGTGAGATTCACACACTCGTATTACATGAATGCGCTCTCCGCTTGTAATACTGCGCTCGCGACGGTCGGCACTGAAATAACTCCATAGCTAGTTGGAAGATCTGTGATCTGTGCCTGCCGCCTCAGCTGAGATAATCCCACAGGAACCACAGTCCGGTTCACTGATCAGATATGTTGATCAACGGGAGGTTAAAGAGCCGCTGTTCAGTGTTTAACAGTGATCCTCCATGCAGTGTGTGCTGCAGCTCTAGGTGAAGCAAACGTCCAGCGGAGAAAACTACTTAATCTTAGAGAGGTTTAGCAGAGATCTGCATCTCCCGCCTTCTTCATGACGTCTGGACGAAACATCGCTTCCCATCACTGCAGATTAGCGTTGAGCTAGTTAATAAATAATAATAATATTATGTGATTATTATTAATGGTGGGATAATTAGGTAAAGACAAACGCATAATAAGACAATGAAAGAGTGTTTGACCCTGCGTGCAGATCAGCCTGCTGCTGGAGCCCCCAAAACCAGAACAGGAGCTTCAATCATGCAGAACAGGGGCTGTTGAACATGACACTGCCTGAGCTGGAGACTGCTGCTCTGTACATCTCCCTGACCCAGAGCTCTTCAGTGCCTTTACCATTACGAGATACTCCTGCAGTAAGCAGTATATCAGGGCCTGGACACACACACACACACACACACACACACACACACACACACTGGGACAAGCAGGGTCACAGGTAGGCTGGGGTTCAGCTCCACATTTCCCAGATTGCCAGCAGTGGACCGAAGCCAAACCTCGGGCTGTGTGCTGGCGTCTGCAGCAGCTCCTCGGGGGCCGGAGCTCAGGGGCCAGAGGGAGAGCCGGGAGCGGTGTGTGTGTGTCAGACAGCTCCTCGTCCGCGCTGAAGCCCAGATTGACGAATCCCTCACACTCGGCCTCGCTGACGACCAGCAGCGGCACGCCTGCGTCACTCGGCACACACACACACACACACCCCTCACACTCACCCACGAACGCCCCAAACTCCTCCGGCGGCGCCTGCGGGTCCTGCTGCTGCAGCAGTGGCGTGCTGAGGAAGAAGCTGGCGGCAGCGGCCGGAGCGCTGGAGAGATGCTCCTGGTGTCCGCGGCGGCGCGTCTGCGGCGTCTGCATGCCGTCTGCTGCGAGTGACGCGTGAGGAAGCCCCGCCCCCTGCACAGCCTGAACCCCGCCCCCAAACAGAGAGTCCGCCATGCTGTCAGGCGGCATGAAGGCCACGCTGCAGCGCACCAGAGCAGCGGGTTTGGACGGCGGCACGGCCTCGGGCGCCAGGTTTCGGGACACGCTGAGCTCACGCGTGATCTGGTTGTGCACTTTGCTGGCTTCAGAAGCGCGCTGGGCCGTCAGAGCCTTCAGGGTGTCCACGGTCAGCGCAGACAGATCCTGCAGGTGCCCGATCTGAGAGTCCAGCGTGTGCAGAGAGCGCTTGATGAAGTTCACCTTATTACCGACCTCCTTCAGCTGCACACACATCGTCTCCACCCTGAAACACACACACACACGTTTGTTTTTGTGAAAAGTGTGTACATTACACAGGTTTGCGCTCATTTTCCACTGCACACAATGTATATCATCCTGCCCTCACCACACCCCACCCCTAACCGGACCCTCACAGCAGCGGTGTGCAGCTCTACTCTCTGATTAACTCACTCTGGGGGGTTTACAGGCTTCTGGAGACATGAGGACGTCACCAATGTCCCCATATTTCACCTTCCTCTTGTCATACCTGTGTCATTATACAGATCTGTGTCCTGACATGTCACTAACACACATACACACACACAGGGCTGTGCTCACACTTGCTGTGTTTCATTAGACGGGAGATTATCAGAGGTGCACTGAACACTGCTGAAATGCTCTTCTTACTTGAGTTTTGCTGTTGCTTCTAGTCCAAATATCAAATAATACAATCATAAAAAGAAAAATATAAATGTAACGTTCACCTTATTCACAGGAAAAACAAAACTACACACAGTGGAGCCTGAGAGATCCACACCCCTGGCGAATCCCGACTATTCAGCCAGCAAGTGTGTTTAGACTGGAAATGACTGGGGATGTCCTAATCAGGGTTTTCCTGCGCTCGAGACATTTGATTCTGATGCCACATTCACACGGGGCAGCGTCAATGCTTCTCATTCACTTTGAATGGGTGACGGCAGGCATTGCCAAACTGCACTGTGGATCTGTCGGCGCCGCTTCAGTGGTGTTGCTCGCTGCAGGAGTTGGGACTTTCTCAATTTTTCAAGCACCAACGGAAGCGTCAGCCAATCAGATCGCTGTATGCAAATACACCAGCTCAGACAGTAGCCGATTGTTGACTAATGTCATTGGCTGACGCTGCTATGACGGTGGCGTCAGCCCCAACTTCAGACACGGCCTCTGTGAAGCGCTGACGCTGAAGCCTCGTGTGAATGGGGCGTGATTATCCACTGCTACCGAAGGCTCATCCGATACTTCTATAATATAAAAAACTATAAGAAGAGCGAAGAAACAGATCCAGGATGTTAAGTATTTTTTATGAATTTCCCTTATTTTAACATTCAACAACTCTGTTAACAAGCAGAGCGCTTCTGTGAGGGAACTTCAACAGGTAATCAACAACATCAGTTCTTCACTTCTGGACTTCAGAGCAACAGTAAATATAAAAACCTAATATAAAACAAACAGCAGCTCAATAACAATTATATTACTGTACCCCTTTGGGAAAATATGTATGTAATTGATATGGCACCTTTTATAAGATCTGTATGTTTATTATGAAATGTAAATCGTGGAAATACTGTAGGTCGGCCAGCTTTCGTAGTATTAAAGGTAATGTAAAGGGGAAAACAGCTATTATACAGATCCTCCCTCATCAGAGAAGTGGTAGAGAGACAAAAGAAATGTGTGACTGGGAATGTCTTATTTGTCCACCTGTGATTGGACTGATGAAATCACATCTTAATAATATTAGCAGGTATAAACAGCACGCAGATGCTCTCTCTGTCAGTCTGTCACAGCTGATGCAGCCGAGGGACTAGAAAATCTAACATGTAAAAACTGACAAAAATAAATAAATAAATTGGACAAATATTGCTCTGCAAATAGCAAAACTAGTTTAAATTAGGCCTACCTTGGCAAATAACCATGGAATAAGCAGGATAACCAACAGCTTGCTGTGCGTTAAAGAATTTTAATGCACTTCGCAAAGGCTTTTGCCTCCACATCGTGCATTAAAATCCTTTAACGCACGGCAAGCTGTTGGTTATCCCTTACATATACCCTAGAGCCCTGAGCAGGAGATAACATCTGATTCCAATCCATTCTGAAACCTCGTGATCAGGCCTGATTTCCCATCAAGTGATGAGATCTGGACATCGATAGATACGACACTGGAAATGTGGGCTTCTCCCGTAAGAGGAGCATCAGTGTGGAACAGACATCCCTCAGCATTTATTTACATTTCATCCAAAACTGAGTCAGAATTCACCAGCGCTGTGAATAACTCTGGCCTTAACTGTGTGTGTGTGTGTGTGTGTGAGAGTGTGAGAGTGTGTGTGTGTGTGTGTGTGTGTGTGTGTGTGTGTGTGTGTGTGTGAGTGTGTTCTGACCTGTCAGATGTGAGTCTGATCCTCTCGTCGCTGCCGGAGTGGAACTGATCGTCTTTCTCGTGGAAATACGTCTCCACACACTGCTCCTCGAAGTCATGCAGCTTCTTCTGGTCCTCCTCGGTCAGGAACAGCTCTGAGGAAACACCACAGTCAGACACACACACACACACACACACACACAGGAGGCAGCAGTAGTAGTGTAAAGCGCGTTACTGGGCCCGTAGGTGCTGCTGTCCTTCTTCCTCTTCCTGCAGACGGAGCTGAGGAGCGAGGCGGCGTGGCTCAGCAGGATCAGCGGCGGCGGCAGGATGGGCTTATCGTGATACGCCAGGATGAAGTGATAGCGCTGATACTTCCACACCAGGTTAGAGATCGACTTCACCTGCAGGTACACGTTACTGCAGAGAGATGAACACACACACACTCTCACTCTCTCTCTTATACACACTTAGTCGCTCGCAGACGTGTACACACACACACACACACACTCACTTGAAGAAGGCGATCAGCAGGTTGACCATCAGGATGTACTGGACGAACAGATACACAGCCTGCAGCAGCGGCGTCAGCCACACACCGGTCGCACACAGATCTCGAACGTGATCCTCGCTGGAGTTTGCACACACTGCAGAAACACACACACACACACACACACACACGCGCACACACAGGTGTTTAACACTTGATTTACCAATGCACAGCATCCTCATCTGCTGCAGTATTGATCAGGGTGGGCTCTCGCTGTGCTATCATTATTATCAGAGGTGGGTAGTCCCTTCATTACGTTTACTCGAGTACAGGTGTTGGGTAATGTGTACTTAGAGCACATTTAAAGATGTGTACTCTTCCTCTTGTTATGACGCTTACTCCTCTACATCTGGCGGCGTTCCTCCGTTACGGTCAATAACACATGATTCTTATGATTTGTTCGCAAGTATCGCGAGGCGCCGCACTGGAGAGGTTGTGTCGCGAGAGGTTGCTATAGAGACGTGTCTCCCGCTTTCGGTTTGAGCGTGTGGGCCTGTGTTGGAATGATGGTTGAAGTTGTAGAAGACATGCGAGTATAAACTGCGGTCACGCCACGGCCATCTGCGGTACCGAGAAGGTCTCGAGGTCAGTCTGTGTTTTCACTTCAAGAGTTCAACAAGAATTATAATCTTGATAATGCGATGTGTGCTGTACACTGAACGGACACTGCAACATACATGAACTACTGCTGCAACCTGAAGAAAAACACAGAGGTGAGTGTCAAAATGATCCCAATCTGTACCTTATTAATGGTAACTGTGGGATAACTAAAGAAACTGAAGTTTAATGGAGAGACTGATTAGCCACGGCCTGCACAAATAAGTCATTCACACTGTTGGTCATTAAAAATATTACATTTACACATTTTTTTACATAAAAAAATACTCCTCCTCCTCCTCCTCCTCCTTTCCTAGATGAGCAGCACGGTGGCCCAGTGGTTAGCACTGTTGCCTCACAGCAAGAACGTCACTGGTTCTAGTCCTCACCAAGCCAGCTGATGTTTCTGTGTGGAGTTTACATGTTCTCCCCGTGCTCGCGTGTGTTTCCCCCGGGTTCCCCGGTTTCCTCCCACCGTCCACAAACATGCAGCTTAAGTTAATGGACTAATCCACATCAGCACCATAGACATGCTCCTAGTAAGTAGTTCTCTCTGAAGAGCGATCACTATCTGTTCATCAGCTACTACAGCAGGGGAGTTCTCCAGATCTACCTGAGCTCAAACTCCCCTCTCACCCTGCAGACGGGAGGGAGCCCCGGGCTCGAGGATCTTATGAGCTCAGGGCTCTCTCCCAGGACAGCATGCTGAACACGCTTCATAATCAATCATCAGCTGAGGGGAACTCTTGAAAAACTCTAAAAACTGCTTTTATTTTCATAAAACGAGCAAGACTTTCGCCAGAAGAACAAATATGGGGAATACAGTTCCTGTTGCTGTTAAACATCATTTGGGAAATATTTAAAAAAGAAAAGAAATTTACAGGAGTATAATTTTATAATAATTTTGACCTCAACTTTGTGTGTGTGTGTGTGTGTCTATATATATATATATAATGAAAAGTAACTAGTAACTAATTCGTAATTTAATAATAGTAACTAGAGTAATTTCTTCATCATCTTACTCGAGTAACTTTTAAGTTACTTTAAGTTCCGCAAGTACTTGTACATTTACTTGAGTTTGGACTTTACCCACCTCTGATTATTGAATATAATGTTGTGCTATATAAACCACTACACTTATAACAGTACCAGCGCTAAAAACAACGCCTGAACCCACACTTTTAAAAGCCTCAAAATGATGGAGAATCAATTAATAGTCTTAAAGAGCACATATTATGCAAAACTGGTGGGGTTTAACCCCAGTAGTGTGTGTGTGTGTGTGTGTGTGTGTGTGTGTGTGTGTGTGTGTGTGTCAGCAGTGTGTGAATATCTCCAGCCGCTAATGTTAAACATGAATTAATTGTGTGTACTTGATGCAGAATGATGATTGACATTCTCCCTCTGTACGTGTCATCAGATAGGAAAAACCCCGCCCACTAGTTCCCACACACACACACACACACACTCCAGAGACGTCATTACTGTAAATGTTGTAATAACAGGTAGGTCACCTTCATAGGCTCTACAGTTAACTAGTACCTGGACTGACAGTGCTGATGTGTTTACCATCAATTTCGTAGGCGTACACCTCCCCGTACATCATCCAGTACGGCTGGAACACCACATCTTTGGCCAGAGACCACGACGGCTCCTCCTCGGGGTATAAGATGGCTTTACGGGGAACGCCGAAGCTCAGCAGCACCACCGCCATGATGACCACGATGTAGAACATGTTGGCCACCTGCGGAAACACACAGAGGAGTTGGTGAACATGCAGTCACACCAGTGGACACGCACAGGTTAACTCTCACCTGATGTAGGATCCGTCTATTGTGTCTCCAGAATGCATCTGTACGGTTCCAGCTCTAAACACCCGTCAGATCCTTTATTACAGCCTGATGAATATGCAAATCTTGGGTGTAGCTGTTTTTGTAGCCTGTGCCTTTAAATGCAAATGAGCTGGTTCTCCCCGCCCACCGCTCCCCCTTCAAATAGCCACTGGGAAACTTGCTGGTTCGCTCATGCTGTGGTGTTTCTGACTCATAAGCTGGATCTCTGCTTCATCTGTGTCTGTCTCTGTCACCGACTGCTGTTTATCTGACAGAGCGCAGGAGAGACACTCACATGTGGGAGCGGTGGGCGGGGACAGAAGCAGCTCATTTGCATTTAAAGGCTCAGGCACAAATGGGCATATTCAGCAGGGTGTGATCAATAATGTGATGGACATCTGGAGCTGAAGCTGTACAGACACACTCCGGAGACACCAAGCACTTCTCATACTACCCTAGGTGAAACAGTACAGGGGACGTCCCGACACTCACCATCTTGCCGATCATCATGACGTACGGGCCGGCCTGCTGGTTGACCGCCAGGATGTCCAGCAGCCGCACGTACCAGAAGATGATGTTCAGGCAGTACACGATGCGGCCCGCGATGAACACCTCCGACACCAGACGCAGCCCGAAGCCCACGAAGAACATCAGGATGGCCAGGAAATCACACATGTTGAAGTAATCGATGAACCAGACTTTAATCTTCTGACTGATCTTTCCTCCCTCAGACATGAACATCTGCACGACAGCAGACACACGCAGAGACGTAAGGGGATAGTTCACGCCAAACATGATCAACTGGAACTCAATGGTTAAGCCTGGTTTATACTCCACGCGTCTGCTAGCTCGCACGGAAAATGTGACAACATCGAGGAGTTTGCGGATGTTCGCTTCAGGAGCACGCGACATGATTTCAGCTGGCGGAGCGCATGATTTTTTTTTTTTGGAAGAGATTTTGTCTGAAATGGGTACGCCTGCACATACACCTTTATAATCCGTGATCATAGACATAACCAGCCGATCAATAATTCTTGGCTAGAAATTGCAACAGTGGAAAGGAGGAAGTTTTCGTTAAAAGGGATGAGTTTATTAAAGCCAGAAGAGGCCAATGGCTAAAGTGGAGACCCAGGTGCACAATTAATTTGTTTTTCCACCAGTCACAGGTTTTACACTGATGTTTATATTACAATTTGGAGTTTGAAACAATTTAATAGTTACAAAACTAAAATGAAGGAAAAAATGATGTCTTTGATAACTGGCCAGGAATAATTGAACCTTCGGTTTACAGTACACGGATCAGCTGTTTTTCTATTCTTTACTGGTGATAATGGACAGGAATGTTGCACCATTATTGCCTTTTTAGCATAAGAAGAGGACAGAAACTAACCAGACAGTTTGGAAAAGTCAAGGTTTTAAAACCACCAACATATTCTGCTCTACCGCTCCTAAGGTATGTGTATGATTTTTTATTTACATTTGTTGTTGTTGTTTTAGTATCTCCAGTAGAAAAGATCTCCAAAGATGCTGTTTTAAACTTTAAAGAAATCTGTGTTATTGACACTAATGAAGACAGCAGAAGGCAAGTTCACTTGAATTATTTAGCCTGACATGTTTACTGCTCCAAAATATATTAAATGTTTCTCAAAATAAAATATATTGCGTTTTAAAAAGAACACTAAAAATAATATATTTTAGAGCAGTAACCACAATATCATCAAACTATGAAACTGTGATATTATTATACAAGGTCATCATATCGTCAGAATCTTACACCGGCCCGTGCCTACACAGACAGTGATGTGTCAACTGTGGAGCGGCTAAATCTACAAAAATAACATCTGTATTATTTAGTAAGTGTACTTTTTTTGCTTTTATTTTTACCATAATAAAAAATATATATTTGGAGAGCAACCAGTGTTCTCTTGTCATTAATATTTTACTACACTTTAATAGATAAAACCGTCTGATATATGAGGAAAAGCAAGTGATGCATCAAAGTTTGATTTAAATAAATCTTGAATGGTTATAAAAACTCTTACAATCATTAAAATAATTCATACAAATAATTAGTTTAAAAATATTGAAGGATATTAATGGTATGAGGAAGTTCTGGAAACGTTCTGCTTCTCTGTTTATCCGTCTTATTTTACGGTCAGTTTCTTTTGAGCGCCCCCTGTCGTTTTAAAGAACATCACAACGGCGAACGCGGCAAGTATAAAAGCCTCGTCCGTTTCTCGAGGTGCGTGCACAGTTACTGGAAGTATGTGATGCGCCGCCAGGCAAAAGTAGAAATCCAGCTTAACAGGCTCTCAGCATTCTTCGAAATATCTTCTTTTGTGTTCAACAGAGGGAAAAACACTCAAGTTTTTTTGTCTGCATTTAGATTCATAAGGATTTTAAATAGTATTCAGTCAAGTAATTAAGTTAGTAATAAAGTAATGGAGGCGTCATGGTGGCGCAGTGGGTAGCACGATCACCTCACAGTAAGAAGGTCTCTGGTTCGAGTCTCGGCTGGGTCAGTTGGTGTTTCTGTGTGGAGTCTGCATGTTCTCCCCGTGTTGGTGTGGGTTTCCTCCGGGTGCTCCGGTTTCCCCCACAGTCCAAACACATGCGCTATAGGGGAACTGATCAACTACACTGGCCCTAGTGTATGAGTGTGTGTGTGTGAATGAGTGTTTCCCATCTGCTGTGTAAAACAAATGCTGGAATAGTTGGCGGTTCATTCCGCTGTGGCGACCCCTGATGAATAAAGGGACTAAGCCGAAAGAAAGAAGTAATAGAGTTACTTTAATAACAGTAATTAAAGTAAGTGAACGTGTGCAGCAGTGAGGAGCAGCAGTGTTTACACACTTATAACACACTCAGAGACACTCTGTTCATCTCCTGACGTCTGCTGTTCAGTTATCAGACCGTCTCAGGGTCCCAAAACATCTAACGACACGTTTCAGAGCAGCGCGCACACACATAAACACACAGACACGCGTGTGTGTGACCTTCTGACGACACACACATCTGCTTAACAGAGTCAATGATCAGCCGGCGGGTTAAACACACACAGCTGAAACCCACTGAACTGGAGAAAACACTGCTCAAATAATTAAACATTTCTGACATACCACACACACACACACACACACACACACACACCTCTCGTATCTTCTCCACAGCGAGTGTGAAGATGTAGAGAATGACGACCCACTCCTGAGGAGACGGAAGATCCTGCATCTTCACCAGAACCACGAACGAGTACAGCATCAGGAAACCGATGTAGAACAGCTGAAACACACACACACACACACACACACACACACACACACACATTACAAATGGACAGATAATACAGTGTGTGTGTGTGTGTGTGTGTGATTGAGCAAGAATCATAAAGATTCAGATCACACACACAGACCAATCATTATAAACTGAACAGACAATATTTAACAGTTCATCAACACACACACACACACTCACGCACACACACACACACTGGTGAATCTTCCACCAGAGCAGTGATGTTTATCTGTGTGTAACGCGGCTGGTTTATGCAGGAACGACACTCGCTGATATTATCACATGGGAACAGGAACAGCTGAAGTGCTGGAAACACACACACACACACACACACACACACACACACGCGGGCGTGAGAACAGGAGTGTACGTACCGTGTTGAACCAGAACTTGACGATTGGCGCGTGGTAAAAGGCGTAGAACTTGCGTGTGATGGGTAACCTGCGGGAGCGCACGTGAACCTCCGACTCGCTCTTCATGTCTGCTTGATCACTCATACGCACTTCCTTAAACACATCCTGACACACACACACACACACACACACACACACACACACACACACACACACACACACCTTTCAGCCTGTGGCAGCGACACTAAAAACACACAACACCGGTGTAAAGAGTATCAGAGCGCAGCAGCACATCAGCACTGACCGAGACTACAGCTGTGTGTGTGTGTTTGGTGTGTTCAGACTCTTCTAATGTGGTGTGTGTGTGTGTGTTCAGACTCTTCTAATGTGGTGTGTGTGTGTGTTCAGACTCTTCTAATGTGGTGTGTGTGTGTGTGTGTGT
>CAIGQQ010032394.1:86758-99137 GCA_903798035.1 Danio albolineatus
ACTTCCGCTGTTTAAAACATGCAGGAATAGTTGGCGGTTCATTCTGCTTCCACTGTGTAAAACATGCTGGAATAGTTGGCGGTTCATTCCGCTTCCGCTATGTAAAACATGCTGAAATAGTTGGCAGTTCATTCCACTTCCGCTGTGTAAAACATGCAGGAATAGTTGGCGGTTCATTCCGCTTCCGCTGTGTAAAACATGCTGGAATAGTTGGTGGTTCATTCTGCTTCCCCTGTGTAAAACATGCTGGAATAGTTGGCGGTTCATTCCGCTTCCACTGTGTAAAACATGCTGGAATAGTTGGCGGTTCATTCCGCTTCCGCTGTGTAAAACATGCTGGAATAGTTGGCGGTTCATTCCGCTTCCGCTGTGTAAAACATGCTGGAATAGTTGGCGGTTCATTCCGCTTCCGCTGTGTAAAACATGCTGGAATAGTTGGCGGTTCATTCCGCTTCCACTGTGTAAAACATGCTGGAATAGTTGGCGGTTCATTCCGCTTCCACTGTGTAATACATGCTGGAATAGTTGGCGGTTCATTCCACTTTGGCAAGCAATGATAAACTAGGGACTAAGCTGAAGGATAATGAACGCATGAATGTGTGTGTGTGTGTGTATAAATAAATACACACACACACACACACACACACACACACACTCATACACTAGGGCCAGTGTAGTTGATCAGTTCCCCTATAGCGCATGTGTTTGGACTGTGGGGGAAACCGGAGCACCCGGAGGAAACCCACACCAACACGGGGAGAACATGCAGACTCCACACAGAAACACCAACTGACCCAGCCGAGACTCGAACCAGCGACCTTCTTACTGTGAGGCCACAGTGAGCCACCCTTCCACCTCCACACACACATATATACTATATAAAAACAAACTTTCATCCTAACTAATTAGTTTTAGCCCAGCACTAATCTTGATGGGCTTAAATGTTCACTTGTGATCTTGGTAGTTCTGCTAATATGTGCGTCTGTGTGTTCTTCAGCTCAAGGAACTATGCAGTGCCAGATCCGCCGGGTCTGTTCGACGGGCACGTGTGGCCCATGTACGTCAAGCACACTAAAATCATGGAGGACTCAGGAGTTGATGTCGGTGAGTGTCTAGGATTATTACATCTGCTCGAAATAAAGTAGTTCCGGCAGATTTTGAACACATTACAGCTTTATATCACTCCGCCGAATGATTTGTGTTATTTTAGACATGCACACACTCTCACACAGTCATACACACACTCACACACATACACACAGTTATAAGCACCTTACACTAGATAGATGTCTGTTGAATGCTTGAATCTGATTGGCTGAAGGTCACTCTAAGGCACAACTCAGCTCCTGGAGGGCCGCAGCTCTGCACAGTTTACTTTCAGCCCTAATTAAACAAACCTGCTCAGCTAATTGAGTGCTTAAGGCTTGTTTGAAACCTACAGATAGATGTGTTAAAGAAGGGTAAAGGCACTAAACTGTGCAGAGCTGCGGCCCTCCAGGAGCTGAGCTTGACACCTGTGATCTCAGCTGTTCGGTTATTGTCAGATAAAGTAGTTCCGGCAGGTTTAGGCCGCATTACAGCTCCATATCACTCCGCTGGATGATTAGAGTTATCACACAGCTACTAATCACATCAGAACACAACAGGAGGAGATGTGGAGGACACTAGTGCTACACACAGGAGAGACACACACCTGACAAATAATACCACACAAATGTGCATCATTCTCTAATATTTCACCAGTCTGAGTGCATTATTCTGTACATTACTAACATGGTTAATACTGTGGCCCTCCCTTTTTTGCTTTATATATATATATATATATATATATAAGCAAAAAAGAGAGGGTCACAGTTATGTATGTATGTATGTGTGTGTGTGTGTATATCTATATATATATATATATATATATATATATATATATATTAGGGGTGGGCGATATGGAAAAAATATCATATCACGATTTTTCAGGGGAAATCACGATTCATGATTTTTATCCCGATTCTTTTTCAAGTTGGTTTCTTAAGACTATTTTCAAGTTACAAAGGTACAATACAACCAAACTAATGTCCCCATATAAAAATATACTCTTACCATGTGTGTTTAAGAATATTTTAATCAAATAAAGATTTAATGAATCTAGTTCAGTTGAAAAAACTGCTGCTATAGTTCTGAAGTGACGTGTGAGTGTTCAATACAGCATGAGCTTTCCCTCTTTCTCCTTCCCCAACATTCCTCCTAAACAGAGCTGGACACGCCCACTTTACTGAGCTTTTCCAAACTAGAGGTGTGAAAACACCACGCTGAGACTGGGGGGTTTCGTGACACACACACACAATCACACAATACAGAAAAACCACTGACGGCCCACATGTGTCGCCCACACGGGGCGGGGCTTCCGCGGGATGAGGATCCGGCACAAGTCTTAGCCACCACCATGCCTTGCATTAAAGACTCTTGCAGTGTTTGAGGGAGAGAAGATGTGTTTTGTGAAAGGCCAAAGATGGCAAGTTCAGCATCGGGCAGAAAAGATGTACTATAAGCCTTGGAGTACCAATCAAATATGTTGGGGGACAGAGCTGAAAGGCATGAGCAACCGTGTCCTCTGCTGTCTTACATCCATCGCACATTGGTGAGACGGAAGAAAAGATTATATGGAGCTTGGCTTTAGTGTCGTGTAGACGATGTATGAGCTTGATTCGAATCAGTTGGTGTCTGCTGTTTACTGAGCATGACTGTATTGAAGTCAAACAATCGTCCCATGTGTCTGCAGAGAGTTCCATTCCCAAATCTTTTTTCCCAGGTAACTTTAAATCTCATAGAGGAGACTGTGACGCTCTCTAATAGTGTGTGTGTGTGTGTGTGTGTGTGTGTGTGTGTGTGTGTGTGTTGCAGCTCAACTAGATGGAACCATGTCGAAGGAGCAGCTCTACAATCTGGTGTACGGGAACATTCTGAACGGCATCCAGAACAACCTGCCATGAACAAAGGTGTGCTAGAATAATGACAGTGATGCTTTATTTGTGTAATGCATGCTTCAGTAAATCAAATCTATATATTAATTTCAATTATATCTAATTAATTAAACAAACATATTCAAGTTTTCAGTGTTTAAGGGATGTTTAGTGTATTTCGTCCTGCAGTAATATCTAACCACAGGTCAAACTATATGTCTAATTAGAGTACTTTTAGGCTATATGGAGAAACAAACACCTATTTTACTAGAAAAGTGTCTTGTGTCGATCTGAATCTCCAATTTCCGACTGTTGAATGGGTTTTTATTTGCACTGATTGGCCTGAGTGTGCATTCACAATGGTGTGAGCCGTTATAAGGGAGGTTTAATGTGTATTTATATGGTCTTTTATTTTATTTATTATTTAGGATGCAGATCAGAGAAGGTGATTTCCCATCATGCATGTAGTTTTGATGTCTTTAGGAGGGATAATGTGTAAATCTCCTCCCCAAACCGCTCTGATTGTCAGTAATCCCTCATGTATTGTGTGTTGCAGATCTGTTGATCGGCTTCTCGTGCCGCAGGAAGCAGCGCTTTATATCCCACTCCTGCGCAGACGGCGCCTGCATCGCTGTTGTTTTTTACCTGTTTTTATATCCTGTATTTATTGGTTTTCAAGCTCTTACTCAGCTTTTCAACATCAGGATGGAGAATGCTCTGAGCATGGTTGCAGCTACAAGCACATGATAATAAAATGAAGCTCCTGCTAGATTGTGGTGGTGGTGGTGGTTTTTGGGGGAGTAGAGGAAGACTGCTTATTACAGCTCATTCACACAAACACTGTCTCTGCCAAACTTGCTGTTGAGAGGGCTCTTTACTCTGGAATGAGTGCAAACATTGCTGCAACAGAGAAAGTGTGCCAGTTTAGGATGAATAAATCAATCAGAATATACAAATAAAATGGATACACACAGATATGCATATAGATGTAGACGTTCACATATAAAGAAGTAGATATGAAAGCATCAGTAGTCCACACGGCTCGTTATAGTTGAGTCTAGTTCTCAGTATATTGTGTTTTTCTGCTCATGAGCAGCCGACCGCAGTGAGTCAGGTGCCGGAGCTAACTCAGCCTGTCCTCCTGTGTTTTCCTGGCACTGTTTTCTCCTTCAGTGTTTTGGGAGATGTGTGTGTGTTTATGTCGGTCAGTGGAGGCAGACCTGTCATTATGGTCTTCCGTCATATTTCTTTTCTTAAACACATCCTCTCAGACGCTCACCGCTAAATACTGTACAGACTCTGTGCGTCACTGCAGCTGCAGACACTGATACTGCGCTAATCTCTCACACACAGTGTTGACTACACGTTACAGATACACTATATATCATTACCCTGCTGAAAAACTGCATATACTGGTATGTTTTGATGCTGGTTTGCTAGTCTGCATTGAGACCAGTGTATAAACATACTATGCAGTTTGTTTTATTACTTATTAAATGATCAATACTTTCAGATCTTTCCAGAAGACTCTGTGAAATATAATAAGAGTGTTGCAGTATTTTATGTCCAAAACACATATCTAGAACAAAAACATTTTAAAGGGCTCGAATACAGACTACACCCTGCTGAAAAATCCAGCTTAAACCAGCCTTAGCAGGTTGGCTGGTTTTAGCTGGTAGACCAGCCTGGTTTTAGAGGGGTTTTGGCCATTTCCAGCCTGGCTAGCTGGTCAGACTGGGGGATGACCAGCTAAAACTAACTTGACCAGCCTGGTTTAAGCTGGACATAGCTGGTTTTAGCTGGTCATCTCCCAGTCTGACCTAAGACCAGGCTGGAAATGGCCAAAACCCCTCTAAAACCAGGCTGGTCAACCAGCTTAAACCAGCCAATGATCCTAGCTGGAGTTTCAGCAGGGAGTTTGAGAAAATATATTAGAAATCTTAATACTTTGCCGCTGTATTTAAGAACATTAGGCTTTACACGTTTTACAATTCCAAACAGAGTCACATTTAGTATTACAGTGCCCTATGGAGGTCCGAAGGAATGTGATGGACAAAAAAACTGGGCGGAGGAAAAACAATTGAGTGGGAGAAAAAAACAGTGATATCATCCTATCAATAAGAATTTTCCCATATTTCTCATGTATTTTTTAACCCTGAAAGCTCACTGAAATTAATAAAAATGTCTACAATCAATTTCTTTCACACCTTGTGCAAATAATACCACACAAATGTGCATCATTCTCCAATAATTCACCAGCCAGAGTGCATTATTCTGAACATTACTAACACGGTTAATACTGTGACCCTCGCCCTTTACATGCAACCTCTGAGTCAGATGTATATGCGCTCTGTATGATAAACTGATCCCAGATCAGCCTCTGTACACCGCATTTAAAGTGACACCTCTGTTATCAAACAAGTGAAGAGCAGCAGGTGAATCTCATTTATTTAGTTTGATAACAGTGGTGTCGCTGTCAGAATGAGCAGATCTATAAAAGCATTCCATTACTTTAGGAGAAGATTAGTTGTGTTTATAATAAAACACGGAGGACGAACATGATTACTATTAAGAGTATTTGTCTGTCTAAACCAGCTGTGCCCAAACTTTTCTTACAAAGGGCCCAAAACCAAACTTGATTTACTCTAGTGGGCCGAAGGGTGATTTCCTAATTTATTTAATGATATTTAAAATTTACTGGAAAACATTGCTGTATATAGTATGTTCTTTTGGCGCCATGGTGGCGTAGTGAGTAGCATGTTCGCCTCACAGCAAGAAGGTTTCTGGTTTGAGTCTCGGCTGGGTCAGTTGGTGATTCTGTGTGGAGTTTGCATGTTCTCCCCGTGTTGGTGTGGGTTTCCTCCGGGTGCTCCGGTTTTCCCCACAAGTCCAAAGACGTGGTACAGGTGAATTGGGTAGGCTAAATTGTTGATAGTGTATAAGTGCAAATGAGTGTGTATGGATGTTTCCCAGAGATGGGTTGCAGCTAGAAGGGCATCCACTGCGTAAAACAAATGCTGGATAAGATGGCGGTTCATTCTGCTGTGGCGACCCCGGATTAACAAAGGGACTAAGCCGAAAAGAAAATGAATGGATGAATATATTCTTTTACGTTTTATAAGAAATTACATTAGAAACAAAAACAATCTCATTTATAACAGAACTACACTTTTGCCATGATTAGCTCGCTGATATCTTCTGCATAGTTTTCTCTCCTTTACGGTATATACATTTTTACAAATCAGATTAATTTACAATATTTAATTGAAACATCTCATTTCAGTTTGCTTTTAAGCTCAGCATTAAAACAAACAAACAAAGGAATGTTATGTTAAATTAGAAATGTCTTTGGTAAAGATATTTTACTCACTCTCACATCATTCTCCCTCTCTCCTCTGATGGGATGATGGGCTAAATCAAAGGTTACAATGGGCCAAATTTGGCCCACGGGCCCTACTTTGGGCATCTCTGGTCTAAACCTTTAAACACACCCACAAATACATCCCAAAGTGTCCTGCACTTTCGCTCTTTAAATGGCGTGTACAGAAGCTGATCTGGGGTCAGTTAATCATACGGAGCGCATCAGTCAGCGCTTATACCAGTCATTATACATGATTCAGAGGTATGAAGGGGGAAGCACAGCTTTAATGGAAAGAAAGTGACTGCAGACATTTTTTATTTATAAAATACTTAATGACAGGATAATAGCGGGATAGAATGGTAAAATGCGGGAGAATCCCGCCAAAAACGGGAGGGTTGACATGTATGAAGTGAACAGGAAGTGTTGGTGGAACAACAGTTTTGCGAGGAAACGCAAAAACTTTTAAAAACATATTCTCCATCACTGGTTTTTTTTCTGGCACTCAATTTTTTTCTTCCACCCAGTTTTTTCCCACCGTCACGTCCCTTCCGGGTCTCCGTACAGTGCTAAGGCCTATGATAATATTGCAGCTGACTGTTTGCGTGATTGGTCGGCCATTTTGAAAAACGTAAACAAACCCAATTAACTCTCGCTGATTATTAATGATCAAAATGATTAATTACTGTCAGGTTACGTTCTGTACTAATCATTTAGACCGGATGAAACCATTCAGAGAGCACCAAAAGCAACAACAAATCAAGCAGAAGACAAAACAGCTCTGAGGAACCAACAGTGCAGGATTTCCAAAGCAAGAATCTTCATAATGTCATTTCCACACGAGTAAGTGAAATATAAGCTGATTCATACAGCTAACTGGGTTAAGTTTGTCCATTTTCCACTCATAATTGATTTTCTATTAGATTGTCCATGATTTTAGACAATAGAAATAGTAACCCTGCTGAAAAACAACTGGTAATGCTGGTATGGTGTGTTTTGATTGTGGTACTGGTTTTGCTGGTTCTAATGCTTAATTCAAAGCTGGTTTTCCTGGTTAAGTAGAAAATCAATTGTGCAATACATTTGTTTACATCTGAGTCTCGCTAATATGGCCACTGCCTGTATCTAGTATAGGTAGATAGGTTATACCATCTATAACACAGGTGTCAACCTCAGCACCTGGAGGGCCACAGCTCAGCACAGTTTAGATCCAGCCATAATTAAACACACCTGATCAAACTAATCAAGTCCTGCAGGCTTGTTTGAAACCAACAGGTAAGTGTGCTGGAGCTGGGTTGGAAGTTTGACACCCCTGATCTATAAGTATGTTTCATTTTGACATAAATATGTTATGCTGAATACTGAATATTACGACTCGTATCATTTTATCTTATTTAAACCTTTGGCTTTAATTGCATTTAATATGAGTTCTGTGTCTGTAAAAAGTCATTTCGAGTGTACATAAAACTCATCTGGGGTGGAACGGTGGCTCAGTGGTTAGCACAATCGCCTCACAGCAAGAAGGTCTCTGGTTCGAGTCTCGGCTGGGTCAGTTGGTGTTTCTGTGTGGAGTCTGCATGTTCTCCCCGTGTTGGTGTGGGTTTCCTCCGGGTGCTCCGGTTTCAGTCCAAACACATGCGCTATAGGGGAACTGATCAACTACACTGGCCCTAGTGTATGAGTGTGTGTGTGTATGGGTGTTTCCCAGTGATGGGTTGCAACTGGAAGGGCATCCGCTTTGTAAAACATACACTGGATAAGTTGGCGGTTCATTCCGCTGTGGCGACCCCTGATGAATAAGGGATTAAACTGAAGGAGAATGAATGGAAGAATAAAACTCCTCTGGACATTTAGTCATGGCCACTGAAATAAGTGTGTTAGAAGAATGTGCTGTTCATAAACCCAGAATAGACAAAAACACAAACTCTGTGCTGACCCCAAACCCACTGACCGCATTCACACACACAGCGCTTTATTCACCGCCGTATATATACAGAAACCAAATGTAGGTCATGCTGAGGCCTTGTGTTGATCTTCATCCTCCTGCACTGACTTCTGTTCATCTTCGTCTTCATCAGCAGATGTCTGTCAGATGTGGAGTTCAACACTAATGATGAATATCTGATATTATTTCAGTAAACAGAGACGCTCCGTTGCTGAAACTCTCCAGGAAACTCCCTGGAAGAAGCACAGATTGAATCATTGGTTCCTCCTGTGAAGTTCAAATATATTATTATTATATTTAATATAATATAATATATAATAGAGTGCCACGGTGGCGTAGTGAGTAGCACGTTCGTTCGCCTCACAGCAAGAAGGTCTCTGGTTCAAGCCCCGGCTGGGTCAGTTGGTGTTTCTGTGTGGAGTCTGCATGTTCTCCCCGTGTTGGTGTGGGTTTCCTCCGGGTGCTCCGGTTTCAGTCCAAACACATGCACTATAGGGGAACTGATCAACTACACTGGCCCTAGTGTATGAGTGTGTGTGTGAATGAGTGGTTGTTTCCCAGAGATGGGTTGCGGCTGGAAGGGCATCCGCTGCGTAAAACAAATGCTGGATAAGTTGGCGGTTCATTCCACTGTGGCGACCCCGGATTAATAAAGGGACTAAGCAGACAAGAAAATGAATGAATGAATAATATATAATATAATTATATATATTATTATATATTAGGATATCTCTGATCTAAAGTCTCCAGAACTGACCATGTTCACATGTAGATGATGTAATCCTGATATAAACACCTGCAGTCTGCCTCATCCACGTTAATAAATCAATGATTCTTTCATACTTCAGCTTCTCATTAAATCTTTTGACCAATCAGATACGCTCTAGTGTCTGACATTCTTCTTCTCATTGGCTGTTCATTTGATGAGCTGGGAAAAAAAGCACATCTCTATTAGCTAATTTTTATAAAAGGGGAGGAGCTATTATATGCCCCGCCTTCTTGTCATGTTTCAGCTGAGGTCAAACATCCAATAAAAGTGCAGATTTCATATCACCTCACAGGATCTTTACACCATGATCTCAGCAGTATCTGCTCATTAGCATAACTACACATTGAGGAATGATTGATGCATGCTGGGTGTGCATTATTATCAGATAAAGGCACAGATAAAGTAGTTCCGGCAGGTTTAGAGCGCATTGCTGCTCCATATCACTCCACCGAATGAGTTATTTCACAGCTACAACAGTCAGAAATCTTATGAACGCTGAAATTATGACTTCACAAAGTTTAAATGATGAGATAAAAAAGATGAAATTATGACTTAGAAATTACAAGATAAAAAGGTCAAAAATAGGACTTTTGTTCATTCATTCTTTCATTGTCCTTCAGCTTACAGTAATGATCTAGTGCAGGCGTGCCAAAACTTTTGCTAACAAAGGGCCAAAAACCAAACTTGACCAAATCTAGTGGGCCGACGGTAAATATAGTTGCCATGGGTGATTTCCTTATTTAATGATATTCAAAATTACTTGAAAACATTGCTTTATAGGCGACACGGTGGCAAAGTAGGTAGTGCTGTCGCCTCACAGCAAGAAGGTCGCCGGTTTGAGCCTCGGCTGGGTCAGTTGGTGTTTCTGTGTGGAGTCTGCATGTTCTCCCCGTGTTGGTGTGGGTTTCCTCCGGGTGCTCCGGTTTCCCCCACAGTCCAAACACATGCGGTACAGGTGAATTGGGTAGGCTAAATTGTCCGAAGTGTTTGAGTGTGAATGAGTGTGTATGGATGTTTCCCAGAGATGGGTTGCGGCTGGAAAAACAAATGCTGGATAAGTTGGCGGTTCATTCCGCTGTGGCAACCCCAGATTAAAAAAAGGACTAAGCCGAAAAGAAAATGAATGAATGACATTGCTTTATATTAAGTATTAGAGTATATTTTTTACATTTTATAATGAACGTATTACAGTAAAAACAAAAACAATCTCATTTATAACAGAATTACACTAGTTTTTGCCATAATTTGCTCGCCGATACCTTCTGCATAGTTTTCTCTCCATTGAATAAATGAGATTTAATCGAAACATTTCATTTCAGTTTGCGTTTTTTTTTGTAGCTCAGCAATAAAACAAACAAACAAACAAAAAAATGTTGTGTTAAATTAGAAATGACGATCTTTGTGTTAAAGACATTTGGCCACATCATTGTCACTCTGTTCTCAGAGGGGATGGTGGGCCAAATCAAAGGTTACAATGGGCCAACTTTGGCCCACTGGCCCTACTTTGGCCATCTGTGATCTAGTGATAGATCTTTCCATTCATATATCTGAGCTTGTTCCTGTTGTGTTGTGTTGTAAACCTGTTGTGCTTATAACCTCATTCATTCATTCATTGTCCTTCAGCTTAGTCCCTTATATATCAGAGATTGCCACAGCGGAATGAACCGCCAACTATTCCAGCATATATTTTACACAGCGGATGCCCTTCCGTGAAACACCGATACACACTCATTCTCACACACACTCATACACTAGGGCCAGTGTAGTTCATCAGTTCCCTTATAGCGCATGTGTTTGGACTGTGGGGGAAACCGGAGCACCCGGAGGAAACCCACACCAATACGCTGGGACTCGAACCAGCAACCTTCTTGCTGTAAGGCTATAGGGGAATTGGATAAGCTAAATTGGCCCTAGGGTATGTGTGTGATTGAGTGTGTATATGTGTTTCCCAGTACTGGGTTGCAGCTGGAAGGGCATCCGCTCTGTAAAACATATGCTGGATAAGTTGGCGGTTCATTCCGCTGTGGCGACCCCTGATAAATAAAGGGACTAAGCTGACAAGAAGATTAATGAATGAACCCCCTGTTAACAAAACACAGCATGATGAGTGATTTCTGATATGTGTGTGTGTGTGTGTGTGTGTGTGTGTGTGTTTGGTCACAGGTGAGCGTGACTTTAACACACGTCTGTAATTCACATATCCTCTGCTGTGTGTTCAGAATGTGTGTGTCGTATTCAACATGTAGTCGTCAGAGTTCACAGGGTTCAGACGTGTGTGTGGGGCCACACGTGTGTGTGTGTGTCAGATAATCTCTGCATAACACACACACACACACACTCTCACTCTCTCAACTGGTGTAATTCAGCTGCACAGATAAACTGATGAGGGATTGAGTGCGACATTGGAGTTATAAATAATTAAATTCATGAAATTAGGACTTTAAAAAGGTGAAATTACGAGATAAAGAGTCAAAATCATCACCTTAAACAGCACAAATTATAATTTAAATAGAAATTACAAGATAAAAATGTTAAATTATCATCTAGTAACTTGAAATTATGACTTAATAATATAATTTTGACTTAAATTTGACTATGATTTACTTAAAGTAAATCATAATTTCAGTAATTTACATGAGAACACAACAGAAGGCTTTGGTGGAGATGTGGAGGACACTAGTGCTACACACAGGACACACACCTCTCAGATACAACATCTCAGCAGTGTCTAATATCTGTAAATAACTGACTCCAGGCCGCTGAATAACATATAGACACCCATCATCAGTTTCTCCTTGAACATCTGAAGTGATGTTTCCATCGTTCGCAGTGTGTGTTCGTGTTCTGCAGGTTCTGGTTGAGGGTTAAATAGCGTTATTCACCGGTGACCTTCTTTCCAGAAATGAGTGCACAGAGACAGAAGTGTTGTGTGTTTTTCAGGCAGTGTGTGCAGGATGGATGACAGACGGATAAATAAATAAAGCGCTGGCTGGCGTAACACACAAACACACACACACACACATACACACACGTTCCTCCTCCGTGTCTGGCTGGAGTTCAGTGTTAACCAGCTCTGCACTCCTGCGGTTCCTCACACAGACACACACTCACAGCACAAACAAGTCAATAAATCCTCGCTGAGAGACACACAACAAACCCTAAGCGACACACATCAACAACAACAACAACAACAACAAACGTGTCTGCTCTCTCTCTCTTTCAGTTCAGTTCAGCATGGCTTTCACTTGTTAAGTATTGCCAAAGCATTGCAGATAAACAATGAGTAAAATAGTGAAGGGATTATATAACACACACACACACACACACACACACACACACACACACACACACAC
>CAIGQQ010032394.1:240197-250757 GCA_903798035.1 Danio albolineatus
CGTTTGTTAAAGGAAGGAGCAGAAAACACTATTGATGTATGCAGGGGCGGACTGGCCATAGGGAGCAGCGGGACATTTCCCAGTGGCCTGACGGTGAATCTGGCCTGCTATCCAGGTCAGAATATGATCAAATATGATGTATTTAATTGTGTTTTGTAACTTGTAACCGCTTGTAGTGTCTCTGGTTAACTTGTATTCTCATATCGCGTCTAAAAGCACGTTGTAAACGCGACGCGTTCCACTTTGTTTACAGATTAAAATGCGTTTGTGAGCTCGTGTTCCTCTGCTGTTTGTCGTTGCTATGGCTACATCAGCTCTCCTACACACGTGCGGCGCTCCTGTTTCATAATGGTTCAGCTTTTGCCGCTGTGTGCATTAATACTGCATGTGTGTCGCTGTTTTTACTTCTGGTTAAGAATAGAGTGATATGCTGGGAGACCGGGGGGTTAGTTTCGGGGGTGAGGGGTCTGAAATACGGGCGACTCCCGGGATAAACGAGTGTTGGCAGGTATGCTCACACACACACTATGACTACTTCAGTATTGATATGCCGTGGTGGGCATTCTCTCACGCTGAGCGATGTCGACCAATCACAACAGACTGGGTCATCGGTCCAATCAGCGCAGTTTAGCATCGCGCTAAGGAGGAGTTCTGGAACAAATGAATCCCTGAACGATTCATATAGGAGTCGCTGGGATAATGAGGTGAAAATAAATGCAGATTATAAGACAATGAAAGTGTTTTTTGACCATGCATGCAGATCAGCCTGCTGCTGGAGACCCCCAAAACCAAAATATGACCATTTTTAGTGTATAACAGGGGCTCTTTAACAAACGCAAATGAAGTAACAAGCAAAACATCACACCACCTTTGACATGTTAATTTTGCTTGTACTTCTGGCAGATTATTCTGCTTGTTTTAATGAAAAACACTTCATTTTTGACTCATTAATTTTGAAAACAGCACTTTATTTTTTGCTTGTCTTGAGTTAGGAATTTGAAGATATTTAGACGAGACATAAAACTCAGAACCTGACATCCCCAAACGTGATGCGAGCTGCAGTGTTTGTGTGTGCGTCCTCACCGTGATAGTTGAAGAAGCCTTTGGAGCGTTTGTCTTTTGTGGAGGGAATCACCGTTCCCACAAACACATTAGCAATGGCCACCAGCAGGATGACCAGCAGAGCCACCTGAGCCTGCGGAGAGAGAGCGAGAGAGATGAATTGGGCCAATACCCTTTACTGATCACCATCCAAAAAAGAGCCGCAAGCCGTGCTTCTGCCCTCTGGCTCTGAAAACACTCGACGTCACTTGAATACGCCCCTCCCACTGATTAGCATAGGCTTTGCATACAAGTTGACGCTGAAAATTAAAATGAAAACTGAAATAAAAGGGTCAGTGAAAGGAAAACAGAAATTTACATTTTAATGTGAATCATGTCACTATTACAGCGTGAACATTAATAACAGGCTTTGTAAAAATTGTGTTTGCATTTTATTTTTCACTTTATTTTAATTTTGGCAGTCTTGATGCGGAAATGCAGTGAAAATGAAATCTTAGATCGGCAACTGCATTTTATTTATCAATTTGACAGGGACGATGTGTTGTCACAGTGAAAATTAAATGTTAAATCGGCAACTTCATTTTAATTCTGTTTGATAGGGACGATGTGTCACAGTGAAAATGAAAATTCATTCATTCATTTTCTTTTCGGCTTAGTCCCTTTATTAATCCGGGGTTGCCACAGTGGAATGAACCGTCAACTTATCCAGCATTTGTTTTACGCAGCGGATGCCCTTCCAGCCACAACCCTTCTCTGGGAAACACATTCATACATTGTCATTCACACACATACACTACGGACAATTTAGCTTACCCAATTCACCTGTACCGCATGTCTTTGGACTGTGGGGGAAACCGGAGCACCCGGAGGAAACCCACGCAACCACGGGGAGAACATGCAAACTCCACACAGAAATGCCAACTGACCCAGCCGGGGATCGAACCAGCGACCTTCTTGCTGTGAGGCGAACGTGCTACTCACTAGGCCACCGTGGCGCCTAATAATAATAATAATAATAATAATAATAATAATAATAATAATAATAATAATAATAATAATAATAATAATAATAAATACATAAATACATAAATACATTAATAAAAACAAAAAATAAGTCGTGATCACAACATAACAAGAGAGAAAAAATATGTTAATGCATGGCCTCTTAGGACTTCCGCAGTACAATGCTAATTTACAGATATTTTTAGAGTGTATGTACCATGGTATGTCCTTGTACTTGTAAATGCTTCTTATTTCTTTGTCTCTAACTCACGCCCGCGCCGGCTCTCACCCTCACTGTCTAATCTGAATACACAATCGCTTCTGAACTTTTAAGAATCAATTCAGAATGACTCATTGATGAATCATCATCATGAATCCTCCCAGTCTGCATTTGTTTACCTTTGCCTCCCACTCCATCCCGGCCACAGTGATGCCCATCAGCAGCACCACCGTAATGCAGCCGATGATCCGGATATCGTTTGTGGGATCCACAATGAGGGCGTTACTGTCCTGAATAACAGAGGAACTGAGATGTTTCATACTGGCAAAAATAATCTGATTATATAGTCTTCTTGTATGATCAGATGGGAAATTGTCGCACATAAAAACCCACATTTGGGATTTCTCAAAGCTGTTTTGGTGTCTCTTTGGCCTACGTTTATAAGTTTTAGTCTTCTGCACAGCACTTTGGTTCATTTTGGGTGTTTTTAAAGTGCTTTATTGATCAAGTTTGATTGATTGATTGATGTTGTGATGTTCAGATGTCTTTTATACCCTCAAAACAACAATCAACAAACTTGTTTAACAATCAAAAGACATTTTAATAGACACCAAAATGGTTTTGACAAATCCCAAATCTGGATTTTTGTGCATCAAATTCCCTCCTGTTTGACCCAAAAGCAATAAGACTGTGTTTGTGCCTTCAGAAGTTTGTACCTTCAGAAGCTCCACCACAGTTTCAGCAAATCCCACGACATACATGGCCACGGCTACAGCGTTAGCGAAGGCGAAGATCAGACCAATGGAGCCGCCAAACTCTGGGCCCAGACTGCGGGAGATGAGGTAATACGCTCCTCCTGCACCACAAACACACTCCTGTCAGCCCACAGACAAGTCAAGCTCAGCTTTAAAGTCAATGCTGCACATGTGTGGACATACAGAGGATCACAGTGCTACAGAAATAAACAGAATCATAAATATGAACAGGCGACATGGTGGCACTGTGGCCCCACAGCAAGGTCACTGGTTCGAGACCCGGCTGGGTCATATAGGGAGAAGAGTGTTTCACTCAGTGAGAGCAGGGCCGGATTAACCAATGGGCATTATGGGCACAGTCCCAGGGGCCCGTGTGCATACTTGGGGCCTTTGCGAGGGGCAAATTTTTTTTTTGCAGTGTCTATTTAGGCTAAGTGCAAATAGCGCACCTCGTTGAAATAAGCTAATTGAGAGATTCCCGCCCATCACTGTTTGATTGACAGAGACAACATAACTAAAGTGTGAACTGACAGCAGCGTGAGTGGCGTAGCTCGTGAAGTGTATGGAAACGTGTTTTGATGCGATCGATCATAAAGCCGTTCCAGCATCCAACGAGCACGTTCTTCTTCCCCTCAACTATTATCAGACATTGTCAACTCTTCATAACGAGGAAAACAAGTAGGAATCATCAGTAAGTGTGTGTATTATGGAAGACTCAGATTCATAGAACTGGATTGGAGTGGTGTTTATCCAAATCATATTGTAAGTTTTTAGAAGTTATACATTAAAAATACCCTTAAATATTCATTTTTAGTTCTGCTTCAATGAACGTTAACAAGTATATTAAAATCTGTCACGGTTTCAGGTTGGGGAAAAGCAGCGAGGACCCAATTGCAGATTCAAATGAGATTATATTGATAATAAAATTAAACAAACAGGAAAACAAACAACCCCGAGGGGGAAAACATGAATTAAAAAATAAACAAACAAACAAACCAACGAGACTGGGCTGGCAAAGATCAGGAGCAAGACAGGAGAACACGACAAGACTGGGGTATAATCAACAACGAACTGGCACAGGACAGCAGACATGAGGAGAATTTAAAGCAGACATGATTAACAAACAAACAGGTGAACATAATAAACTAATAATGGGTTAACAAGGAGGGTGGGGCTAGACAATAGACAGGAGAGTGCATGACAACACAAGCCACGCACTCACACAAGACTAGAGCACACAGCCAATGAGAGAACTCATTAACTGTGTGCTTACATGACAATACAAGCACGCGGTGTGTGTGTAAACACACACACCACATGCTAAACACAACAACAGAGGACTGAACGTGAGACACAAGCGCACGATAAAATGAAAACATCCTACCGTGCGCTCACACACGCAACGTGCATGTTTCAACCCAGCGCCACCTGAAACAGAAACCGACTAGACTTAAAGGCGCTAGGTAATGAAACGCACGCCGCAGACAAACAAATCACAAGGACAAGAGCGCGCGATCGCGAACACGCATCACGCGGGAGCGCGCAAGGTCCGAGCGCGCCCACAATCGACGCTCCTACGAGACACAATGACAATACATAAAACTAGACAGAGCTAGTGTCCGGACTCTGCCACAAAAAACAGGAATTAACTAGACAGGAGTGGCAGAACCCTGACAAAAATCCATAAATTCTCACTAGTTTTATTAGTGTTTTTGTTTTTTCAAAGTGTGCTTTAAATGCTTTAAAAATAAGTCAAATCTTTGTAGACTTCAAATATATGTACTGTATATCATTTATTTTACAAATGTGGGCAATACATTAATGATTAATTTTATTTAAAAATATATTAATCTAAGGGGTACAACCAGGTAGAGGGCCCTACAAGACATTGTGCCCAGGGGCCTCTGAATTCTTAATCTGGGCCTGAGTGTGAGGGACACTCAGAAATCACAATAATTTCCTAGAGATATGGAGTGACTGTACAAAAGTGTCTGGTGCATATAAAGAGAAAAGTGTTTCTACAGATGGTTTGTCAATCCACTCACCTCTGTCAGGGACACTTCAGAAATGGACAGAGTTTTATTAGAGATATTAAGTGATTGTTAGAAAGTGTCTGGTGCATATGGAGAGAAGAGAGGTGTTTCTACAGGTGGTTTGTCAAGCCCACGGCTCTGCTTTTCAGTGTGTTTTACCTCCTCGCACCACACCGTTAGTGCAGATCGCTGACATGGACAGACAGGTGACGCTGGTCACAACCATACTCAACAACACCACCACTATCCCCAAACCTGAAACACACACACACACATACACACGCACACACACACACGCACACACACACATTTATTATCATCATTCAAAACATATCACTTAAAGGGGCAGTTTAGAGCAGCACTGTCGCCTCACAGCAAGAAGGTCACTGGTTCGAGTCTCGGCTGGCCCAGTGTGTGTTTCAGTGTGGAGTCTGCATGTTCTCCCCGTGTTGGTGTGGGTTTCCTCCGGGTGCTCCGGTTTCCCCCGCAGTCCAAACACATGCGCTATAGGGGAACTGATGAACTACACTGGCCGTAGTGTATGAGTGTGTGTGTGAATGAGTGTGTATGGCTGTTTCCCAGTACTGGGTTGCAGCTGGAAGGGCATTCTTCACTCCACAGCCTCGCTTTCGTGTTTTAAAATGGCGGCCGCATGAAATAAGCGTTTGCAGGTGAGCAAAACAATCTTGTTTCTCCTTTTTTTGTTCCCCCCTTCTCAGATTATTTTGCTCATTTCAATGAAAAACTCTCTTCATTGTGACTCATTATTGCTGAAAACAGCACTATATGTGTTACTAATCTAGAAAATGCTTCTTCATTTAAGAATCTTTAGATATGTGGACTAGAAACAAGACTAAGGCCCAATCCCAATTCTCCCCCTCAGCCCTTCCCCTTCCTCCTACCCCTCGTTTTGCGCGTTCACGTCAAGGGGTATTTGTGTCCCAATTGTCTTTAGCTTGAAGGCGTAGGGCTAAGGCTCAATTCTGGCACCTCTCCTGTTCAACCTTTATATGCTCCCTCTGAGCCAAATAATGAGAAGGAACCAAATCTCCTACCACAGCTCTGCTGATGACACTCAGATCTACATAGCCTTACTGCCTAATGACTACAGCCCCATTGACACCCTCTGCCAATGCATTGATGAAATTAACAATTGGATGTGCCAAAACTTCCTTCAGTTAAATAAAGAGAAAACTGAAGTCATTACATTTGGGAACAGAGATGAGGTTCTCAAGGTGAATGCGTACCTCAGCTCTAAGGGTCATACAACAAAAAATAAGGTCAAGAATCTTGGTGTGACTCTGGAGTCAGATCTGAGTTTCAACAGTCATGTCAAAGCAGTAACTAAATCAGCATACTATCATCTCAAAAACATTGCAGGAATTAGATGCTTTGTTTCCAGTGAAGACTTAGAGAAACTTGTTCATGCTTTTATCAGCAGCAGGGTGGATTACTGTAATGGGCTCCTCACTGGACTTCCCAAACACACAGTCAGACAGTTGCAGCTCATCCAGAACGCTGCGGCCAGGATTCTGACCAGAACCAGGAAATCAGAGCACATCACACCTGTCCTCAGGTCTCTACATTGGCTCCCAGTTACACTCAGAATAGAGTTTAAAGTATTATTACTGGTCTATAAATCACTAAATGGCCTAGGAGCTCAGTACATTACAGATATGCTCACTGAATACAAGCCTAACAGATCACTCAGATCATTAGGATCATATAAACTAGAAACTCCAAGAGTTCAGTCAGAGCAGGGTGAATCTGCTTTCAGCTATTACGCCCCTCGCTGCTGGAATCAGCTTCCAGAAATGATCAGATGTGCTCCAACATTAGGCACATTCACATCAAGACTGAAAACACATCTGTTTAGCTGTGCCTTTACTGAATGAGCACTGTGTTACGTCCGACAGATCGCACTATTGTGTCTTTCTTTTCTTTTCATTCTTTTATAACTTGTCTTAACTCATTTTAATCTGTTTTTTATTATTTGTTTTTATTTTCTTATACTTAAATTTTATTCCTGTTTATGTAAAGCACTTTGAATTGCCACTGTGTATGAAATGTGCTGTAGAAATAAACTTGCCTTGCCTTGCCTAAGGGCGAGGGGTGTACACCCCTTCCAACCAAGATTTTTCAGGACCACACTTAAAACGGAGGGGTAAGAAAAGTTCCCAGAATGCACCTGCCACAGCTGAACCCGGAAGTAAGGAGATCCACAAATTAGTATTATTTTTGTCATTATTATGAATTTTTACGACAAACAAACACGTTTTAATATATTCATAACCGCATTCGTGTTTTACCGTCATGCTAAAAAAAACCTAAATTTGTCGATCTATAACCCATAATCATAACTCCTGTCCAGCAGTCCCACAACATTCTGCCACTGGATGACACTGGAATCCCCTGTCAGTAATGTCTAGTGTCTGGGAATGAGCTTTTACAGTGTCTGCTATAATGTTAATGTTGTTTTGGTGTGTTTACACAGATAAATATGGCCACTGTGTAAACACACAGTACAGTTACGATCTTATCGCCACATTAGATGGTTATGATAACATAATATACGCCTTCAGTGATTTCCTGAAGATAAACACCAAACAATAACACAACTGGAGTAACTCCAGCAGTCGTGATCGTCTGATCTCATATGAAGCAAGAGATGGCGATGACATATGATGACGTGTGCAGGTGTTGAAGTGCTGGCCTAATTCTTAGGGGGAAGTTTTGAAGCCCTTCTCCTTAACCCTCGGTTGTAAGGACCAAGGGGAAGGGGAACAAAATAGAATAGGAATTGGGCCTAAAACTCTCAGAAGAACAGCATTATCCCAGTCGACTCTCCAGATTTGTCTATATTCAGTCATTTTTCTAACTATAACAGTCAAACCTGTGCAGAATGAAGCGCTCAGCACATGAACACTCCAGCGGCACGCTTCAGAGAGTGTGTTATCAGTGTGTGTGTGTTTGCTCAGCGCTATAATGAGGGATAAAAGCCTGCAGTCACTCACAGCTCATAAAGTACAGTGAGTTTCTGATGGGCTGTAATGCGCTGGAGGTGTCGGACTGAAACTCAACTTCTCTGAAGCTCCGAGACTTTCACAGAAACTCAAACGTCTGAAGAACTATTAGTCACGCTCCATTAACACCTGCAGTGACCTTCAGCGCGTACTCAAACACACTGACCACACACACACACACACACACACAAGTCTAATTATCAACCAGGTGTGCACTTACATTATACAAGGTTAATGCAATAATCGACTGTCTTCAACTCTTTATTATGGGTGACACGGTGGCGGACCGCAAGAAGGTCTCTGGTTCGAGTCTCGGCTGGGTCAGTTGGTGTTTCTGTGTGGAGTCTGCATGTTCTGCCCATGTTAGTGTGGGTTTCCTCCGGGTGCTCCGGTTTCCCCCACAGTCCAAACTAGTAAACTGGCTGTAGTATATGAGTGTGTGTAGGTGTTTCCCAGTTCTGGGTTACAGCTGGAAGGGCATCCGCTGTGTAAAACATATGCTGGAATAGTTGGCGGTTCATTCCACTGTGGCGACCCCTGATAAATACTGGACAAAGCTGAAGGCAAATGAATGAATGAACTGTGAATAATGTACTTTGGTTTTGGAAGAACTGGTTGAGAATTGGGGTGTCATGGTGGCGCAGTGGGTAGCACTATCACCTCACAGTAAGAAGGTCTCTGGTTCGAGTCTCGGCTGGGTCAGTTGGTGTTTCTGTGTGGAGTCTGCATGTTCTCCCCGTGTTGGTGTGGGTTTCCTCCGGGTGCACATAGGGGAACTGGGTGAATTGTCTGTAGTGTATGTGTGTGTAAGTATGTTTCCCAGTGATGGGTTGCAGCTGGAAGGGCATCTGCTGTGTAAAACATGTGCTGGATAAATTGGTGGTTCATTCCACTGTGGCGACCGCTGATTAATAAATGGAGTGAGCCGAAAAGAAAATGGATGAATGAATGCTGAGAATTGCAGGCTATTTCTGAGTGAACTGTCCCTTTAACCCAGCAGACTCCAGTCGTCTGAATGACCCATTCTGAGTAAAACCATTCCTCTATTGGCATTAATGATAGAATCTTTAACATCCGTGGAAAAAGTTTCTTTAAATGTCCTTCAAAGAGCGTCTCACTAAAAAGCTGGACTTCATTTTTGAGGTGTGTGTGTTGTGTGCGTGTGTGTGCATATGGAGTTTTCCATGTTGAATGTAAATGAGCAGCTGTGTGTGTGTGTGTGTGTGTTTGTTTGTTTGTGAAGGTCAGGGTGAAAAACTCCTCACCGATTCCTGCTTGTCCGAACACCCAAGAGAGCCGGATGAAGAGCATCACACCCCAGATATTCAGCATGCAGCGTACCTAGAAACACACACACACACACACACACACACACACACACACACACACACACATGCTCAGACTATTCATTCATTCATTTTCTTGTTGGCTTAGTCCCTTTATTAATCTGGGGTCGCCACAGTGGAATGAACCGCCAACTTATCCAGCATTTGTTTTACGCAGCGGATGCCCTTCCAGCTGCAACCCATCACTGGGAAACATTCAAACATTCTCATTCCCACACATACACTACGGACAATTTAGCTTACCCAATTCACCTGTACCGCATGTGTTTGGACTGTGGGGGAAACCGGAGGAAACTAACGTGGGGAGAACATACAAACTCCTCACAGAAATGCCAACTGGCCCAGCCGAGGCTCGAACCAGCGACCTTCTTGCTGTGAGGCGACAGCAGTACCTACTGCGCCACCGTATACCACAAGTATTCCACAGAGCCGTGTAATAATGATGAATAACTCACCAGAACTCCTTTGATCCAGCCGAATTTGACCACACCCCCTGTGTCCTTCTCCTCCAATGGGGTGACGGACTCCACATCGCCCAGCGTGGAGCTGTCCACTCCCTCACTGTCCTCCACCGGACTGGGAAGATTAAGGCCTCCGTTCTGGCGAGAAATCAAACCCTTATGGATAATTCACATGCTGATCTTTGTGTATGTGAACATTAGACTTTATGCACAAATATGGAGTCATTTATAGTAAATACTGTAGTGTTTCTGTAGACTATAGTGTAGTGAATACCTGGATTAATCTGTTGATGTAATTCTATAGTTGCTATGGTTACACATCTACTGTAGTAATTGATCTGTTGTGGTGATTCTATAGTTGCTATGGTAACACAACAACTGTAGTAATTGTTGTTGATGCAATTCTACAGTTGCTGTGGTAACAAGAACTGTAGTAATTAATCTATGTTGTGATGATTTAACAGTTGCTATGGTAACACAAGAACTAGTAATTGTTGATGTGATTCTACAGTTGCTATGGTAATACAAGAACTAGTAATTGTTGATGTGATTCTACAGTTGCTATGGTAACACTAGAACTGTAGTAATTGATCTATGTTTGATGATTTTACAGTTGCTATGGTAACACAAGAACTGTAGTAATTGTTGCTGATGTGAT
>CAIGQQ010032394.1:273477-305883 GCA_903798035.1 Danio albolineatus
ATATCCTAGCAACCACCATCAACCTATCAAATTACTATTCCATACCAAGTACAACTTCAAAGATAACTAACTGCTAATCTCAAGCAACCACCAACAACCTGTCTAACAACTAACTACAATACCCTAGCAACCACATACAACCTGCCTAACAACTACAATACCCTAGCAACCACCATCAACCTATCAAATTACTATTCTATATCAACTACAACTTCAAAAATGACTGACTGCTAATCTCTATCAACCACCTACAAACTGTCTAACAACTAACTATAATACCCTAGCAACCACCTACAACCTCTTCAATAGCTATTTTATATCCTAGCAACCATCATCAACCTATCAAATTACTATTCCTTACCACCTACAACCTCAAAGATAACTAACTGCTAATCACTAGCAACCACCTACAACCTGTCTAACAACTAACTACAAAACCCTGGCAACCATCTAGCAGGTGGTTGCTAGGGTTTCATAGTTAGTCATTATTGAAGTTGCAGCTGGTTGCTGAGGTAAAGTTAGACACCATTGAGGTTGTAGGTGGTTGCTAGGGTACAGTAGTTAGTTTGAGGTAAAGTTGTAGGTGGTTGTTAGGGTGTATAGTTAGTTGTTAGAGGTGGTTGCTATGGTTTACTAGTTCATTATTTGAGATTATATGTGGTTGTAAGGATTTAATAGTTAGCTGTAAGTGAGGTTTTAGGTGGCTGTTAGGGTTTAGTAGTTAGTTAATAGAAAGGTTGTAGGTGGTTGCTAGGGTACAGTAGTTGTCATTAAGATTGTTGTTGGTTAATGGAGAGTTGTTAGAGAGGTTGTGGGTTGTTACTAGACTACAGTAGTTAGTTGTAGGTAAAGTTGAAGGTGGTTGTTAGGGTGTATAGTTAGTTGTTAGAGGTGGTTGCTATGGTTTAATAGCTCATTATTTGAGGTGGTTGTTAGGGTTTAGTAGTTAGTTGCTAGAAAGGTTGTAGCTGGTTGCTAGGATTATAGTAGTTTTTACTGAGGTTGTAGTTGGTTGCTAGGTTATATTGGTTAGTTGTCGAAAAGGTGGTTAGTGTAAGCTAGGGTTTAACAGTTTGTATTCACTGAGGTTTATATAGTTGTTTAGTTCTGAGGTTAACTATCTGCTGGTGTAGCCAAGTATCTGTGATCATTGTCAAAGTAGTTCAGCTGTGAAGTCGAATAAATAAAACAGGTTAGGACAAAAACCCCTATTAATATGGAAACAGTTTGCACTAGTTAGGACTCAGTGTAACTTCCCTCACACTACATCCACTTCAAAAGCTTGTGGTTAATAATTGAACACATGGTATCAAAGAAGCTGGATTGTTTCAACCCAAATTTGAGTAAATATTAACGAACATTTTTTAACCCAGCGGTTTAAAACTACTTGGCAATTTTCAACACCAAGAAGCACCTAATGACTTTCCAGAACCTTCTCATTTACTGCTCCTGACAGGTTAGAGATCTTCTCAATCAAGAGTTCAGACTGCATGATCTTAGCCTCGATTCTGCTGAAATAACAGGCAAATCGGTGCTCGTTCACACGAGCAGCAGTCACACTTTTGAGAGTGTGAACTATCAAAGACATCATATGAGAGAATCGCTGATGAGTCGGCGGGAGGATGAGGAGAAGGTAAAAGCGCTCATTTTCAGTTTATCTTGACCCAAGAAATAGAGGAAAAACTAGTGTAAATTTATCAGGAGCACCGGTGTGTGTTTGACGTTCATCTGAGCAACATCACAAACGGCTTGAAAGAGCAATTCCTCTTTCAACCCACCCATCAATAAAAAGAGATTTCCCACCAACTGAGACATTAGAGATATTCCAAAGAATTTCTATGTGTGGAGAAAAATTGTGCAAGTAACACAATTTGCATGCAAGTAAAACTTGTTTGTGAAAGTTAGAGAGGAAAACTGGCAATTTAGAATGGTTGAAATTACATTTAAAAGGAAAGTCTAAGCCACCTAATTTATCAAATACAACATGGGGAATATAGGGCCAAATTGAATTATTACTACGGAGACATCTTTCCCAAGGTTCCATAATCCTGGACCAGGCCGTATCCTAAGCAGCTGCTGTGGTGCATGGAGGAGTGGACAGCATCAGACTGATTCCTGTGACCCTCCAAGGACAGAAGAGTCTCGCTGACGTCCAGCTCCTAGACTGCAGCTCTGCACAAGACGTCTGGCCATAGGAGAAATGGTCGTGCCCGACTGAGCCTGGTTTCTCTCCAGGTTCTTTAATCCTTCACTTTCATCAATTGGTGAAGTTTGTTCCTCTCCGCTGTCGCCACTGGCTTGCATGGTTCATGACCTGTAGAGCTGCGCATCGATGGATTACTCTTCAGTGTTTGGACTCTCAGCAGTGAATATTAAACCACACTGGACTGAACTGAACTGAACTCCAACACTGAACACTGGACTGACACTGATTCAGTTCACTATAATCTTCAGTGTGAAGCTGCTGCGACACCATCTACACTGTAAAAGCGCTAGAGAAATAAAGATGAATTGAATTGAGCTAATTATTAAATCTTTTAAATTTAAAACCTCCAATCCACCCTCTGAGCGCCTGTTAGATAAGACTGATCTCCTAATTTTATAGGATTTATTCTTTCATATGACGTTCAATAACATTTAATTTATATCATCAGGGCCGGATTAACCAATGGGCATTATCGGCACAGTCCCAGGGGCCTGTGTGCATCTGGGGCCCTTGCGAGGGGCGAAAAAAATATCAATTTTGCAGTGTCTATTTAGGCTAAGTGCAAATAGCGTGCCTCGCTGGAATAAGCTAGTTGAGCGATTCCCGCCCATCACTGTGTGATTGACAGAGACAACATAACTAAAGAGCACAACATGACAGCAGTGTGAGTGGCGTAGCTCATGAAGCGTATGGAAATGTGTTTTGATGCGATCGATCATGAACCCGGTTCAAATCCAGCGTCTGACGAACACGTTCTTCTTTTCCACCCACTACATATCAGATTTTGCCTACTCTTCATCAAGAGGAAGACAAGTAGGAATCATTAATAAGTGTGTATTAGGGAAGAGTGAGATAGAACTGGTAGAGATAGAATCCATAGAACTGGATTGGAAAGGTGTAATAATCAAATCATATGCATTGTAAGTTTTAAATACCCTTAAATATAATTTTTTTATACTTTTTAAATACTGCTTCAGTCAACTTGAACAAGTGAAAGTAAAATTCATAAATTTTGACTAGTTTTATTAATAATTTTTTTTCAAAGTGTGCTTTAAATGCTTTTAAAAAATTTGTTAAATCTTTGTAGACTACCGGTACATATATATGTACTGTATATCATTTATTTTTTAAAATGTGGGCAATACATTATACAGTAGATTCGTTTTATTTAAAAATATATTATATTAATCTTATTTTTTAATTCAACTAGGGTGCGGCCAGGTAGGGGGTCTACAAGACATTGTGCCCAGGGGCCACTGAATTCTTAATCCGGGCCTGTATATCATCAGCAATTTTGTCACTGACAAAAATAGACTTTGCAGGATAAACACAACAAGACAGCCCTTCAGCTTTGGATATAAGTACCCTACCGTAGATGGATAGGTCACGTTAAAGCTATGAATTGAAGATAATCCTAGTTTTCGAAATTTTAGGTGAAAAAATCTAATTTTGACAAGATCATTTATTCAATTCAATTCAATTCACCTTTATTTGTATAGCGCTTTTACAATGTAGATTGTGTTAAAGCAGCTTCACATAGAAGGTTATAGTAAATTGAAAATGTCAGTTTAGTTATTAATGTTTGAGTTCAGTTCAGTTCAGTGTTGTTTAACATTCACTACTTAGAGTCCAAACACAGAAGAGTAATCCATCGGTGCGCAGCTCTAGCTGCAGTCTAGGCGCCGGAGGCTGGAGGACTCGAGGCTCGTCTGTCCTTAGAGGGTCACAGGAATCCGTCTCTTGCTTGCTACTCCGCCAAGCAGCTGCTCAGGATACAGCGAGGTCCAGGATTATGGAGCCTTGGAATCGTCTCGTCGTGGGTCTTGGATCGCATCAGTGGCGCTGCATAGTCTATGGGGGCCTCGGGATGAGTATCCCCAGTTGGAGATAGAGAATGACAAGAATAATTAGCGTAGCTGCTGTTCATAGACTATATAAAGGAGATGCGTGGAGCACACTCATGCATCATACCGCTATGTGCTGTATTGAGTGTATTTATCTTTAGTAAGGAAAATCCCCAGGTGCTTCACACAATCTTGGTGAAAAGATTTGATGTGAAACTCATACCTGTCAACCCTCTCGTTTTTCCAAGGATTTTTCCAGCATAAAGCGTGAGGAAAGCAGTCGATTGCTTCATTATAACGTTAGCTGTGTGCATTGTTAAAGAACACCTCTGTTATTTAATGTAATCAAACTAAAAATCTAAATAAATGAGATTCATTATACAAGGAGAAAAAGATTAATGAGATTTGATAGATTTGTATCCCTTATCATAGTGGGCATATCCCTTGTTTTTACATCCCAATGTTGACAGGATAGCTGAAACTAAAGCATGAGGTGACGTCAAAAAAGCAAAAACATTGATCCGTGTATGCGAAAGGGACAAACTGCAAGCTTTGGATGTATATGTCGGGTGTATAAATGCTTTTAAACGTGGATTATGTCAGTTTTTGAGCACACTGACTGGATTATAGATACATTTAAGACTAACATACTGATACTAACTTTAAAAAAAAAACGATTTTAATTTCACGGGACCTTTAAACATCTCTTTCAATTGATTGATTGATTTATGTATGTATATGCTGCTGGGGCTACAAACTTGTCCAAACGAGAGTGTTTCATCAGAAATGTATTTATTCTAGCGAACAGGATATGGCGCTCTCGTCAAAGCGTCAAACCCTCAGCAGAGTTCGGGCGAAATCTCGCGATAACTGCGCGGTGGCTCAGAGCAGCAGCAGCAGTAATGGCGGACACAGAGCAGGCTGTGGATCTCATCGAAATCAAAGAGGAAGAAACCGGCGGTTCTCCGACTGAGGAATGCGAACCGGAGCCCGAGCAGACCCAGGACAACACGAATGGCGACAAAACGTAATCTTGAGCTTTTTAAATCAACCCCTGCATGTGTCGCGTCTGTCGCTTACGTGTTGTTTGCACGGCCTGTGCGCGAGGCTTTCTGCTCACTGAAAGAAAGATTCGCCATTACCTGTGCTTCGAGCAGCTTTCTGTCGATAATCTCTGCTAAATGAGATGTTTTCTCAGTTTTATATCTCTTACAGCGCGCATTTCTCTCTCGTTTGTTTGTTTTGTAGAGCTGCGTTTGTTAGCGGTGCGCGCCAATCAGCGCGGTAACCCATAGCAACCGCCCCTCAGCCGCCATTGATCTTGTAAGAGACCATCGAGCAGCTTCTACTGAGAAAACAACGCGACTTTGCTTAGAGAATAATTATAGGCTCGTGTGGAAGCATAGGGGGAAACTCTTGCCATTTTCCCCCTTACTAACATTATTTGTGTGAGAGAACACTCAGGGCGGATTGAGTGATTTGAGGGCCCTAAGCAATTCCAGCCATAAGGCTCAAGAGTCCTAAAATACACACTTACAATCATAAAAATCTAATATCACTCAATCTCTTTTCTGTTTTATCACAATGCGACATCTGCATTTTAAATTATTTGTTTTCTTAAATGAATTTGCAACAAAAAATAGCTTAATAAATAAATTAAAGCTGCACTATAACAGAATCACGATTATTTTGCTCAAAATGTTAATCACGATTAATAATGACGATTATTCCTTTGTGTGTGTGTGTGTGTGTAGCCTCTCTCTGTGTCTATATATATATATATATATATATATATATATATATATATATATATATATATATATATATATATATATATATATATATATACATATATATATACAGGGCTCAACAATAAGGACTGCCCGATGGCCCGTGGACAGTGTGAGAGATGCCACAGTATCTATTTTTTGTTGTACGATATATTGCACCTGGATGTATTGCAATAAACGATATTATTGTCGTTTAAGACCGTTTTATGTCACTCATTTTATAATGCCAGAATGACAATATTATATAACAATGCAAGTACACTCCTCCAAAAAACCAATAAAATTTTATTCTTAAAAATATTTAATTTAATATTCTTTTAATAGTCTTTTTATAGTAATAATTTTAATAGTAATAATTTAAAAGTCTTTTTAACCATTTAATAAATAGGCATTGGAATCAGAACGTGAAAACAAATATCCTGAAAAAATAAATAATAATAATAATAATAAATGTTAACAAAAAAGTAAAAAGTAACAGCAGTTGTGATATCTATTTTCAATTGTCAGACACCTGCGTGAAAATATACTAAAGTAATTTATAGTAAATACTACAGTGTTTTTTAACCATTCTGACACTGACGCCTCCAGTAAAGATGAAGATGTTGCACAATCAGCTAAATTGTTGCTTAAATAGGTTCTTATGTATGGGCGATATATATTGCATCACCAAAATGATTATGGTCATGTCTATGTGTTGTGCGATAAGTCGATATATTGATTATTGTGACAGGCCTAGCGCCGGCCAGACGGTAGCAGTTGGAACAGGAAGTGTGCTGGGTGCGAGGCGTCCAGGGTGATTTTGCGAGCCCTTTTACTCGCTCTGGAAGAGTACAGTTCTTGAAGTGTAGGAAGAGTAGTGCCAGTGATTCGTTCAGCAGTCCGGACTATTCGCTGTAGTCTACAGAGGTCAGATTTGGCAGCTGAGCCGAACCAGACGGTGATTGAAGTGCAATTTAAGGTGGTTAATGAGGTTACTTGTTACCTTGGAAAGTTTGGACTGAACAGGAGAAAGGCTACCTGATCAACATCGCATTCCTCGAGGTAAACACTTGCAATCTAGACACAGTCACCTCATGTTTGTGATGTGGTAAAATCAGTAAACTCCACCTATTAAAAAACGACTTTATACTGTAAAATCACCACGATATTTAATTATTGATCGTGTTCCACAAATATCGTTATCGTGATAATTAGGGAAAATTGTCATGTTGCGATTAATGAGGTCAATATTGCGATATGTGATTTTGATTATAAATGGTATTGTAAGTCAACTTAATGGGTTTTTAAGAAAATTGCACACACAGATTAGTAATAATGCTGAAGTGTGCGTTTGTTCAACTTGAACTGATTTCAAAATAAATAATTTTTACAAAATTATTGTAAAAATTATTGCATTATTGTAAACTTATTTTCATATTCCATATTTTCCATATTTCATATTTCTTGCAATTATTAAATGAAATATAACAATATTTTATATGTATGGCTTTGTATTATTGTTTATAAGAGAGAAATGTAGCATGCACTATTTAAACATCATATTTTGTCGGTTATATATATATATAAACACACACACACACACACATACATACATACATACAACTTTTGGTTCTGCTTATTTGATTTAATTTAAAACGTGGCCATATGCATTATATGCATCCTACATGAAAACATTCAGCATGTTTCTGGTTTTATAGAGAACGTTGGGCACATGGATAGATTAACAGCAGATTTTCCTCGTCATCCATCACCATACATGCACACAATAATTCTTCTAGTTTCAATTTAATTTGACAATTTACTTTGAATGAAAACACTGACCTTATGATGACGGTTGTGAGCAATTTTGTCGGTTAGAGGAGACTTGACACCTGACGACAATTTCGCTTGAAGTACGAAAAGGTGTTTGGTACGTTTGCGTCATCAAGCCGATGTTTTGTGTACGTCTGTTGCCAGGCGACGGGCTCGAAAGCAAAGCGCCAAAATGGAAAGACGTCCGCACATCACGGTCGTTTCGCTTTAACTGAACCTTTTGGTTTAGAACGTACAGAAAGCGACTCGCGTCTATCTGCCGCAAACTATACACGTTCAGAACATCACGCGATGTCGAAGCTGTTTTTGGAGTACACAAGCAGACATTATCACTGTGTTTGCTCTGGCTCGGTGGCGCTCTTCAGCACGTGATACTCAGACACACACACACACACAGTCCTGATGGCTTCTGGGTCGTGTAGTTCTTTTTTATTGCGTTACATTGTAATCGTATTAAAAGGAAACTACAAAAATGGCGGTGCATTTTCTTTCTTGAATGTCTTATGTCCATGAATGCATTCGTTTATTTAATATACGGTAATCGCAAGATTCGCTATAATGTAATCGCATAGGCTGACATCGCGATTGCGATACGATTAATCGTGCAGGACTAGTGATAATAATACAATGAATCGTGCAGCCCTTTTTGACTGCTGTTTTTACTGACCGAACAGTGACCTGAAACCCAAAACCACACTGAACCGTGAAGTCTGTATTTTTAGAGGTGGTATGTTAATCTAATATATTCCTTCCCTTATATGTGTTTGCAGTGACACCGAGGAGAAGTCGTCGGAGCCCAAAGAGAAGAGCTCCGGAGGCCGCAAGGCGCACCGCTACCATCCCTACAAAGAGCGGAGCGGCGGCGCAGACAAGAAGACCACCCACAGGAACCGGGTGTTCATTAGCAATATCCCTTATGATAAGAAGTGGCAGGCAATTAAAGATCTAATGCGCGAGAAAGGTAACGCACACAGAGAGCGCAGCGCCCCGTCCCGTCCTCTCCCTCTCTCGTATCTGTCATTTCTAGTGCTCAGAGAGTGAATGTCGGACAGAGCGTTTCTCTAGCTGGTCTCTGTATGTTCTGACTGTAGGCCGCTCTGGTGTTTATTGCTGTAGTCTTTTACTGTAGCTTGAAGGATTGTACAGGTGGGTTTCTTTCATTGCTCCTGCATAAAAAGTGGAATAAATGTAGAGTCAGAAATGGTGGCGCTCGAGAGCGGGGCGCAGATGTGTGTGTGAGAGTTTGTGTGTGTGTTTATGAGTGTGTGTGTGTGTCACTGGGCTAGCGTTGCACCAGGGCGACCCTGTGACGAGACACTGGTGATTTAAATGCCTTGTTCTCTGTGGTATTTTCCCTTTGTATGTCTCATGTAGTTGGTGAGGTTACATACGTGGAACTCTTTAAGGATGGAGAAGGAAAGTCAAGGGTAAGTGATGTTGGTGAATCTGCGCTGTCTGTGACAGGATACAATTGCTTTTGGTTTTGCCGGTAGAGGCGATACACTGATGTACCTGTGACCTCAGGATGGTGTTGATGATATGATGATGATACATTAAAGATGATGTTATTATGATGATGATGATGATACAGTAAAGATGATGTTATTTATGCTGATGATGATGATGATGATGATGATCTAGCAAAGATTGACTATTATGATGATGATTTGGATGTCCTTTTAAATGGGTGGTGACCCGTTGGGCTGGGGTCCATCTGTCTCACCTCTGATGATTGTTAGGTGTTTATTTTTGATTTGGACTTTAACTGACCTATGAGAGTCATCCGTCAGGTGTCTTCTTCCCTCAATCCCTTCATCCATCTGTCTGTTTGATCCGCTATCTCTTTCTCTCTCTGTCTCCCCGTAACTAAAGATCCAGTCTCATTTTGTCCATCTCACTGTAGCCACAAGCTCCTCAAACGCTCTCGGTGTAGTAGATGCACTCGGCAGCATGTCGTAATGGTCTCTCTGATGAAATCAATCTTTGTGTGTGTGTGTGTGTGCTGAAGCTGTTACGAACTGATGAGATGTTGATGGTGTTTTTTTGTTTTTCCTGTCATCCTCCGCTGTTCTTCCTGCTTGTTCTGGGATGCACCTACAGGGCTGCGGGTAAGAAACACACTCAATATGTTTAATTGATGCCTTTTTTTGTAAATGCTGTTATACAAATAGACTTTCACTGATCTATAAAGGTGCTGTAAGTTTGACTCCTAAGGCTCGTACACACCGGGACGCTTTTCGTTTGCGTTTATCGTCAGCGTTTTACGAGATGTTTTTCTGCATTCAAACCCAAGAGATTTTTACTGAAATCAAGCAGAAGAGTATGCAGAATCACTCCTTGCCGTTAGATGGCGCTTAATGAAAACAGAAAAAAAATGAAACTCACCCTCGATTCCTAATTCTTCCGCAATTCCTCTCCACAACATTTCCCTTTTGTCAACATTTTTGTAGTCGATGTCTCGTTTATCATACAGCACTTTTCGTTCTGATACCAGTGCAGTCAGCAGCTCTACGTTCATATCGCCTCTGGGCATCTTCAGTGTGCGCTTGCATTGACAGTTTTGCGCTTGAGCGCCTCCAAGGGGTGTTTGCTGTAACTTCAGCAGCTCCGTACACGTGAACAACAGTGCCGATCTGATTGGTTGAGAAGGTTGTGGCGCGGCGCGTCAAAACAAAAAAACGAGCATGAGGCGTTTCTTTAAAAATGACACTTCACATTGGCGCGCTTTATTTAGTCACGAGGCGTTAATTGTCGACCGAAAACGTGAGCAAAAAAACGTCTAGGTGTGCACAGGCCTTTATAAAGCATAAAATACCATAATATATCTCTGCAGATATTTTATTTTATGCTAAGTGAACACACTTCTTTCAGACAGTTCATCCAAAATGTAAACATCTGTCATTACGTGTTTCAAACCTCTGCTAGACCTGTCACAATAATCAATATATAGACTTACTGCTCAACACATGAGCTCAATCATTTTTGGTGATGCAATATATATCACCCATACATAAACACCAATTCTAACAACATTTTAGCTTGTGCAACATCTCTATATCTATTGGAGGTGTCACTGTCAGTATGGGTAAAAGTACACTAGTATTTTCTATAAATTGCTAAAGTATGTTTTCATATGGCTGTCTGACAACTGGAAATGGATCTGGTAGCAGATATCGTAGCCTCTGTTACTTTTTTTCCTTGCAAATTTATTATTTATTTGCGTTAGTTGCATTTTCACATTCTGATTCCAATGCCTAAATTGTTACAATGACTATAATTAAATGAAATATTCTTAAGGGGGTCACACACCGGATGCGTCGCGGCACGCAGCATCATGCATTTTAGAATTTTAAACATAAATTTCTTTTAAGGGTACTCACACCAGCGCCTCAAGTTGGCAGCTGTCCGTAGCGTCCAGCTACGACTCAGGACACTGTTTATATTTCTGCCACCACAGAGCGCCATCTGAATAATTTCATTTTAATTAGCTTGCCAATGTGCGCTAGGCATGGGACAATAACCGTTTTTCAAGGTATACCGCGGTTTTGAAAAGTCAAGGTTATCGTACCGCCAACATTTTCTGCTATACCATTCCTGAGGTATGAGTAAGATTTTTTTTATTTACTTTTTTTTTTTTTTACAAATGTAGACCGCAGAAGTCAAAGATTCACTTCCGTTATTTAGCCTGACTTGTTTACTGCCCCAAAATATTTTAAATGTTTCTCAAAATAAAATAGGGGGAAAAGGTTTTGTTTTTTAGCCAGACATTTAAAAAGAAAATATTTTAGAGCAGTAATCAAAATACCGTCATACCGTGAAACCATGATATTTTTATCCAAGGTTATCATACAGTCAGAATCTTATACCGGCCCATGCCTAATGTGCTCGTCTGGTGAGCGATACTTCCAACTGCCGCTGAGCAACGCGTTCAGTGTGTGACGCCCTTTAAGGATAAAGTATCATGTGTTTTTTGAGTGTACTGGCATTGTGATATTATATTGTTATCCTGGCAATAAATAAAATGGTCTTAACATGACAGTAATATCGTTTATTGCAATATATTTTGATGCAATATATCGTACGACAAAAAATGAATATCGTGACAGGCCTAGCTTCTGCGTTTCTTTTGTTAAACTCAGAAAATATCTTGAAAGCTATTATATTTTATAGTATTTGTTTTCTGCTTTCTTTAAAATATCTTGTTTTATGTTGTGAAAGAAACTCATAAAGTTTTGCAATAACTTACTATTTACTCTCCCTCAAGTATTCATTTTTTGCATTAATTATCCCTTTAAGGCATTTTTGTCCATGCAATCAATGAGATTTGAACTCATGACCTTAGTATCGCTGATGTTGTGATATTTGTGTAAGAAGGTACACTATTTTTTTGAATGCATTCAAATGAGTGAATTAAAACCACTGAGTAATATGTGTGGGAAATCATGTTTTAAATATAAAATTTAAATATATTATTCGGATTTAAGTCTATATACTAAAATTTAAGTCTTTATTATTTGCATAGTCTCTCATTGATGTTTATGTAAGGTGCTCTTATCTGTATTGACCTGCAGTAAATGTCTTTCAGTGTGGTTGAGTTTAAAGATGAAGAGTTTGTGAAGAAGGCCATTGAAGTGATGAGCAAACATGATCTGAACGGACGACCGCTCAACATCAAAGAGGTGCTGCTACACACTCCACATCATCTCTGTGTAGCAACTGATGTAAAGTGTGTGTGTGTCTGTATAGTGACTGATGGAGTTGTACACTGTAGGTTTAGAATCATAAATGACATTTGATTGTGGTGCACAACGGTCTAATAAAGCTGTCTCAGCGTTGACTACACAGATACATAGTTCTCTGACAAGCTACGCTTACCATGCAATGTCATCATACCACTATGTCATCATGAACGCGCCGTCAGTGAATGATTACGGCTCAGCTCAAGGTTGTGTGTCTAATAGCGGTGTAATAATCAGGATAATGCACATCCAGCTGGTGGTTATCACAGAATAACCCTTCAGTCCTCTACAACCGCTGCTGATAAACCTGTCTGGCTTTATTTCACAATAACCAGCGTCTGGATGTGCATATCTTGAAGAATATCTAGTCTAATATTATGTGCTATCATTATGGTGAAGATAAAAGACATCAGTTATTAGATATGATTAGGGCCACACGGAATGTGCGCGCGCAGATTTCCGCAGATTTTTAGCCCATCATTGATTCTGTTTATTTACTGGTGTAAAATTGTGTGTAAATGTATATTTATTCAGTTTTCAAATTAATTTTAGTAATAATATAGACTCATATGAAAATATTCATGTGATTTATTTACAATACAGTTTGTAAAGAGCTATTTTCGGTGTTTTAGTAGAGATTTTATATGAGAAGCTTGCTTTGTTTACCAAATAAAGTGGATCTAATTAGATTCGCATTGTAAACATTCAATAAAAGTTTAAAAGGTATTACTTTTTATTTTATATATTAAGGTTTTAGTTATGGTACTCACAAAATCATTCCGCATAAATCCGCAGATTTTTAGCAAAATACTCTGCAGAAATAGCAAAAAATGTCCACAGATTCTGTCTGGCCCTAGACATGATTATTAATTAAGACTATAATCTTTAGAAATGTCTTAAGTCTGTTAAAAAGAAGTTGGGGGAAAAATATTCAGGAGGGCTAAAAACTGACTGCAACTGTTTGTCTGAGTGTTGTTTGATGTGTGTGTGTGTTGCAGGATCCTGATGGAGAGCATGCACGGCGTGTCCTCCAGAGGTCGGGCCGGATGTTTGGTGGTGGTCGAGGGCAGGATTCGGGTCCATCAGGAATGAACATCCCTCCTTCCATCGCCAACAACCCCAACATTCCCCACGAGATCATCAGCGCTCTGCAGGCCGGACGCCTTGGAGCCACCGTCTTCGTGGCCAATGTAAGTCTCACAGTAATGAAGATTATTCAGCCTGTGTGTGTTTAATATCTGAATACACACGTGCTGTTGTGTCAGATGTGTAAGATGCAGATTTGTATTCCTCTCTGCTAGACATGGGCTGGTAAATGAGGGCATGAAAATCTTGGATTAAAAATGTCACGGTGTTGTGATTACTGCTCTAAAATATGCTCTCGTTAAACGTCTGGGTAAAAACATTTGAACACATGAACACAATACAGTGTTTCCTCAAGGATGTGGCAGCAGACTCTGTTAGGCTTTTTAAGCTGGATTTATACTTTCGCCTGACGCCACATTGCGCGCCTCCGCTGAGTGTTTTTATACTCGCTGCGTTCGCCGTTGTAATATTCTTTAAAATGACAGGGGGCGCTCAAAAGAAACTGACCGTAAAGTCAGACAGAGAAGTAGAAAGTTTCAGGAACTACTGGAAACTAGAAACAGGAAACTAGTTATTTTTATTAGTTTTCAAAATTATTTTAATGATTAAAAAGATTTTTAGAACCATTCAAGATTTGTTAAACTAAACTTTGATGCATCACTTGCTTTTGTTCATATCTCGGACAGTTTTACCTATTAAAAGTTTATTAAAAAATTAGTGACAACAGAACATGGGCTGCGCTACAAAAATATATTTTTATTATGGAAAGAATAAAAGCACAAAAGTACACTTAATAAAAAAAGACAGATGTTTTTTATTTATTTTTTATTATTATTTATTTAGCCCGCTCCAAAATTCACACATTACTGTCTGGTTAGTTTCTGTCTTCTGCTTATGCTAAAAACCCATTAATGGTCCAACATTCCTGACCATTATCACCATAAAGAATAGAGAAACAGGTCATCAGTATATTGTAAACCGACAGGTTCAAATATTCCTCTATAGTTATCAAAGAAATTATTTGTTCCTTAATTATAGTTTTGTAACTTAAATTCCTTTAAATTCAATTATAAAATATACATCAGTGTTAAACCTGTGACTGGTGGAGAAACATATTCTGTAATGGTGAACCTGTGACTCCACTGGCCTCTTTTGGCTGTAATAAACTCATCCCTCAGGTTTTTCCAAACCTTTTAACAAAAACTTTTCTCCTTTCTCACTGCTGTTGCAATGTCTAGCCAAGAATTATTGATCATCTGGTTATCTCTATGATCACGGGTCATAAAGGTGTCTGTACAGGCGTACGTGGTTCAGACGAAATCTCTTCAAAGTGTTTCATATTCAACTCACAATCAAACGCAGTGCCGCGCGCACTATTCGCCTATTCGCTCGAATCGAAAAAAATAAAAATAAAAACGCGCTCCTCCACCTGAAATCATGTCGCGCGCACCCAAAGCGAACATCTGCAAACTCTGCGATGACGCCACATTCGCCGCGCGCACTCAAGCGAACTAGCGGACATGTCGAGTATAAACCAGGCTCTACACAGATCTACCAGCTACCTCTGGCGTTATTTTAATGACATATGTGGTGAGCGCAGTATTACAAGCTGAGATCGCATTTATGTAATATGAGCATGTGGGTCTCTTTGCTTGCGTGCCGGTTTCCTCTGTTCATGAACAAAACTTCTTGCACGCCCTCAAATATACACTGCTCAAGTGCAGGTTTTCTTGTGCGCTCATCGTCAGGTTCATCGTCATCAAAGCAGACCACCTGATGGTTTGCCCCTTCACTGTTCATTGTAGGAGCAGTATCTGCATCATTCCGGACGTCATTCAGGGATATAACTGTAACTTGCCCAGGCTGTGTAGTCCTATAATGTGCTCTCTTCTTTCGCTCTCTCAATGGCATGTCATGACCACGTGTGCTCTAAACATTATAAATAAAACCAGGACGCACATTTGTTATTATCCCCTGCAAATCATCGAGCATTTATTAAGTGCCGGGCTTCTCTAATTTAATACCTGTAAGTTTAGATGATCGGCTATTACACATTAAAAAAATATATATTTTATGATTAATTAAAACTATTAAAGCATTTAATAGAGACTACGCTGAAGGGAAAGTGAAAGTTGAAGTTTATTAGGCCACTCTATTCAAGTGGACTTAATATTTTTAGGCCTTTCAAAGATTTAATGGCTTAAATCAGTTGGAATTGTTGACTGACTAGTAGTTTATTTATGTTGGAATTAAGAGTCGACTAAATTACAGGAGAAGTTAAATTCTGTGAACACAAGAACACTTAAAACTGAGTTAGTGGTGCCATCTAGCGGTGGTGTGTGGATCTGTCTCCGTATTGTACAAAGTACTGTAAAAATCCATTAAATATTACTTAGGTCACTATTAAACACTATCACACATTGAAACTGATAAAACAAAAATGTTTACTTAAATTGTGTGGTTAATATCAAATATTTTTATAAAAATAATATTATTTATTATTATTTTTAGAAGTGTTTCTATTATTTATTTAAACACGCACACATATACACACACATACATATACATAAACACACACACAGACATATATACATGTATCGTCTTCTTTTTTGTCCTTGGCTGATCACATACCTGACTGTGTGTGTGTGTGTGTCTCACAGCTGGACTTTAAGGTGGGCTGGAAGAAGCTGAAGGAGGTGTTCGGGATGGCCGGCACCGTGAGGAGAGCTGACGTGAAGGAAGACAAAGACGGAAAGAGTCGTGGGATGGGGACGGTGACCTTCGAGCAGCCGCTGGAGGCCGTTCAGGCTATCTGTATCCTCAAACGCACCCATACATGCTGGACAAGGGCTTTAAAGGGGACTTTAAATTATTTACTAAATATCCTGTAAGTTTAAATGTGGCCAATAATACTGGTTGAAACGGTTAATAAGGGGTGATAAGGTGTTAAAGGTTGTGACAGGTATTGAATTTCTATCTTGAGTACTGTATATACCCTGTATTATTATGATTCATATTATTTATTGATGCTACTGAATATACTGTAAGTTAATGTTGCCAGTGTTACTGGTTGAAACCTACAGTGGTGATGAGGTCTTAAAATGAATGGAAAGAGTCTTAAAGGGTCACGAAACACCAAAACACATGTGTTGAGCTGTTGACAGTCATATCTGTGTCCCACACTGCTATAAACACTATTAGGACACATATAATTGACTAAAAAGTGAAACTGGTTGTTTTTGCGTTATTTCGAGCAAATTCATTCTTCCGGTTTGAAACGAATTTTTGAAGCTGCGTCACGCCGATGAGATCCTTGCGTATATTCCAGCGTGGAGAGTGGACGCCTGTCCCGGCCAGAACGCTCTGACGTCTCTGAGTGTTCGGCATTAATTCATGAGATAGACTTGGTTCAAACCAACCAGAGCGCTCTATTGTGTATGCGGCGCAGCTTCATTAATATTCATGATCGCTTCTAAGATTGTATCTTACAGCAGTTGCGGAAGACGCATCAAGCGCGAGTGATTTACATGTTAAGTCAAATGCAAAGGCGTGAATAGGCATCCTGCAACGCGATACGCGCGAATGGCGCCGCACGTTTGACACGCTTAACGCCGCAATTCGCGCGAATCGCTTCAGTTTGAAAATGAAATGAAAATGAGCTTCAGCGGACGTTCGCGCTGCGTTAACCAATCAGGAGCTTGCTCTTGTGGGGGTGTGATTATGACGTAGCGCCTGTTGTTGGTGTCCTGAGGGAAAACTCGGCTCGGCTCAGTCAGAAGCACCGCTGAAAGCTTCCATCATCCAGGTTCAGTTTCTGGAGGAGTTTATGAGCTCACAGAGCTGCTGCACCTCTGAAATAATCTAGTGGACTATCAGCCTTCATCAGTAGACTATCAGTGGAATATCAGCCTTCATAAAGCACATGAACACAGTTATTCTCTCTATAAAACACCTGTTAGCCATTTAGCAATAAAGCTACAGTCACCAAGCCATAGACAGAAGCCCTGCCCATCACGCCAATCCCAAAATAAAGAGAAAGTGCTGTTAAAGTCGACAAATTAATAATTTGGCAAATAATTTGATTACTGATGTCCATGTAAACACAGTCTGTGTGAAAATGAGCGCGTGCACAAATGGAAACTCCCATTTTTATGCAAAACATTCCCTCTTTCCCCTTCCCCGACACTCCCACCTAAACAGAGCTGGACACGCCCACTTTACTGAGCTTTTCCAAACTAGAGGTGTGAAAACACCACGCTGAGACTGGGGCGTTTCGTGGCCCTTTAAGGTCGTAACAGGTTTTGAATATCACTCTCTCATACCTGTTGTTATTATTATTATGTATTGATGTTCTGCTCCTTGACTCAGCCCTCAGCAATGTTCAACGGTCAGATGCTGTTCGACAGACAGATGCACGTGAAGATGGTGAGCTGTTACGTGTGTTATTGAGCACCCTGTGTGTGTGAGAAGCAGCGACGTTCATTCATATATGTGTGTGTGATGTCTTGCAGGATGATAAATCTCTTCCTCCGGATGACTTCCGGCCTGCAGAGAAATCTCCACAGTTACCCAGTAAGAGCTCAGTGTGTGCATTGAGAATATTACATTACTGCACAGGCCCACAGCAGGGTTATTATTCTCAAAAGGTCAAGTACATTTGCAGTGCAGAATCTTGTAAAAATCTGTAATTTAAGAGTTTAGTAACAAAAAAAAAACTTAACATTAAATAAAAATATAACTTTTTAATTTTAAGCAGGGTTCATACGGTCTTGGAAAACCTGGAAAAGTTATTATGGTGGCTTGAAAAGCCAGCATACTGTTATCTCACGTACACTTCTTCTTTCTTATGAGACTAATTTTAAAGTCTATCTCCTCCTAAGCCTCTCAAGCTACATCCTTCAAACTTTTGTCAAACCTTCAAAATGCTCTGACTCGGGTTGCTATATCTTTTCTAACTGATCCGACTTTTGGTTTTCCGAAAAACGACCCAGAAAATTCCCAAAAGTCCCATTGATTTAACATTGGGTCAAACTTTGTGAGCTCATAACTCTGCATCAGACTGTCCTACAGACTAGAGTGGCCTCATTCAACTCAGTCTAGCCAGCAGCCAATCACTAATGACCTTTAAACTTAATAGCCACTCCCTAGCAACCAATTTCAGCACCTAGCAACTGTCCCATAGACTGTGACTAGCTATTCTAGCACATGCTAATAATTTTACCATCGTACTGATATGCTAATTTTGCTAGAAACATGCTAGTCATGTTAGCACTTGCTAATTCATGCTAACAACATGCTAATTCACGCTAGAAACAAGCTGATTCATGTTACAATTATGCTAGTAACATGCTATTTCATGCTAGAATCATGCTAGTAACATTCTCATTCATGCTAGAATCATGCTAGTAGCATGCTAATTCGTGATAGAATCATGCTAGTAACATGCTTATTCATGCTAGAAACATGCTAACTTATGCCAGAATCATGATAGATTAATGGTAACAACATGCTAATTCATGCTAGAATCATGGTAACAACATGCTAACTCATGGTAGTATCATGCTATTACCAACCTCAGACACAAGGATCAACTTTAAAGCTTTTTACTGGCTTGCTTCAGTCTTTAAAGTGGTTACATTGTTGACTGCAGCGATCTTAAACATTATTTTAACCAACTTGATACTTTTTCAAACTAAATAAACTACTTAAAACAGGCTTTTCAAGCCACCATAAAGTTTTTCCTCAAACTTCATCATCTAGTTTAGTTTTGACATGGCATTTTCCAGGCCTAAAAAAAGTTTTGGAAACACCCACAAAGTTTTGGAAAAGTCATGGAAAACACGTATCTGTATACTTGAATCTGAATCAGAAAGAGCTTTATTGCCTTGTTTGTTCACACATACGAGGAGTTTGTTTTGGTGACATAGCTTCTACAGTATAACAGAATTACAGAGACAGGACAAAGAACAGATAATAAATATATTTAAAAATAGAAGTAAGTGTTAAATGCAGATATACATATAGACAAGTGTATGTACAGGTGTATTACTATATACAGCGTTATATGTGCTGCTGTTATGGGAGATTGGCATGTAAAGTGTGTTGTTAAATAAGTGTATGTGTGTGTAAGAGTGTACAGCAGTAGTGATGTTGGTTCCACGATTATCATCATCAAGTGTTCATGAGATGGATCGCCTGAGGGAAGAAACTGTTTCTGTGTGGGGCTGTTCTGGTGCGCAGTGCTCTGTAGCGTCCACCAGAAGGGAACAGTTCACAGAGGCAGTGTGCTGGGTGTGAGGGGTCCAGAGGGATTCTGGCAGCCCTTCTGCTCGCTCTGGATAAGTACAGTTCTTGGGAGAGTAGGGAGGGTTGTACCAATGATTCGCTCAGCAGTCCCAACTATTCGACGAATATAGGTTATTTACTTATTTTCTGTCCTTGGTCAATCATGTACTCTCACAGTACAATCATGTACTCTCACAGTACAATTTACAGTACAATCATGTACTCTTACAGTACACAGTCCTCTGTCAATTTTACATAGATTTAAATTAAAACTAAATAGATTGTTGCGTGTTTTACAATATGCTGTAATAAAGTTGAACATGCATTGTTCTTCTACCACGCATACGTAGACATTGCTTGAAACATTAGCTGATGAAAATATACTTGAAAGTCTTGGAAAAATCATGGAAAAGTCATGGAATCTTAGAAGTGTAAATGTGTATGAACCCTGTTTAAGGATTAGAATATTACTTAAATGTGTTTATTAAATGTGAGTACTATTGAATTATGAAATGTTTTTTTTCTCTCTCGATAATAACATTACAACAGTGAAAATGACTTGTTTGTGTATAATTGTATTTTTCAATGCGTGTGTTTTGTTTTTCAGGGGGTCTGGGTGGAATCGGGATGGGTTTGGGTCCTGGTGGCCAGCCAATAAACGCTAACTGTCTCAGTGGAGGCTCGATGGGACCTGGAGGTGTGTTTATGCAAACATTTTCCTGAATGCCTTATTTACTTTTTTTTTGCATTTTCAATTATGCAAATCAATCCTGTCTTTTTAATTGGTTTATTTAAATGCGTTGTTTTTCAATTGATTCCCGAAATAAATTCCAGATCAAATTGAACAACTTTTTAACCAATTTAACTGACAAGTCGACTGGATCATTTAATCAGACATTTCCATCTGACGCTGTTAAAGTGTCTCTGAACATTAGCTGGGTTTCCATCTGAAGCAAATCTTTCCAAAATTTGCAAAATGCTAATTATGTGCATTTGCACCATTGTTAGAGCAGCCGACTGTAGTATTGGTAACCTAGCAACCAACAGTAAACAAGCAGGCGCAATGGAATCACTTGTGTAATGTCATGGTTTATTTTTGGGTTTCCATTATTTGCATCAAACCCTTTTTCACACATGGAGAACCACCTGAAGTGTAAAAAAATGTGCGAATGAACAGATTTGTATTTGAAATTTGTTGATTCCTACTTCTTTCTCGGTTAATACTTCAAAAAATACGCATTAAAAGTTCTGCTTTTTGATTCCTCTAAAGCAGGGGGGCCCAAACTTTTTCATATGAAGGGCCAAATATAATTGAGAGCCGTAGGTTAAAGATAAATATACCAAACTAGTTTACATTAAAGCTGCCATGGGTAATTGCGTATTTTCTTTTTCATAATATTCAAAAATCACCAGAAAACATTACTTTGAATGGTAGTAACTAATGCAGTATATTTTTTTGCAATATAAAATGTATTGCAATAAAAGCATAAACGATCACATTTATAACAGTGAAGTTCAGTGCTGAATACAGTCAAACAGAATCTGCCTTTGCCTTGGTGATCCTTCTGGTGACTGTACGTACGTTTTAAACGAGTTACAGCTTTTAAACTGAAACATTTAATTTCAAATAGCTTTTTGTAGCCTAACAATAAAACATCACCCCATCTAAACCCTCCCCATCATTCTCCATTTCCTCAGATAGGCATGGGCTGGTATAAGATGACCTTGGATAAAGATATCACGGTTTCATGGTATGACAGTATTGTGATTACTGCTCTAAAATATATTCTTTTTAAACGTCTGGCTAAAAAACAAAGCCTTTTCCCCCTTTGAACACAATATATTTTAATTTGAGAAGTAAACATGTCAGGCTAAATAATTCAAGGGAATCATTGACCTCTGCGGTCTTCATTTGTTTCAATAACACAGATGTCTTTACAATTTGCACCTGAAAAACAACAAAAAAAGTAAATAAATAAATCTTACACATACCTTAGGAACGGTATAGCAGAAAATTTTGGCGGTATGAAAACCTTGACTTTTCCATACCGCGGTATACCTTGAAAACGGTTATCATCCCATGCCTATTCTCAGATGAGATGGTGGGCCAAATCAAAGGTGACCATGAGCCCTAGTTCGGGCATCTCTGCTCTAAAGCATAAAATAGCATAAAATGTTTGCAGATATTTTAGAAACGTGTTAAGAGGAGGAGTGTTTAAGTCAGTTATTCTGCTTGGATATAAAAATACAGCAGGGAGTTTTTAATTGGCAAATAATACAGATATTACAAACAGATATTAGCTGAGCAGCTTACACCGTTAGGCTCGATTAAACAAACTGCTCTCCTGTTTGTCAATCTGGAAACATGCAGTGAAAAAAAATATGTATATTTTTTATATTTTAAGCAACTTTTAGTTCAACCACTAGGTTGTCAATTCTACATCTTTACAGGGACAGGTCACATCCATCTTCACAGGTTCCAGAGGTTATTTTGAAGAATGCTGAAAACCTGTCACTATTGACTTCTATAGACCTTTTTCTTGGAACGCTAAATGACCCATTATGCTTTGCCTGTATGCGCAGGGCGAATGCTAAGAACTTCCGGTCGGCAGCTGATGCGTATAAACAGTCACATTTGAACAGCTTTGAAATGATAGTTTTAATGTATTTTACTCGCTTTTAACATCTTTGAACCAATACTGTTGTTAATCAGCGCCACCTGCTGGACTGATCATTTAAAAACATGTGATCTAATAGGATGAAAACAGCTGCTGTGAGGCGTTATCCCCTCGTTGTCAGACGCCATCTTGTGCAGTTTATAGTAAATGACAAATGTCAAATATATAACCAACCCAAACTAATGTAGTTCACCAAAATGTTTGACACACACACGTAGCCTGTACTGTCCCTCTTACATAAACGTAAACAGTGTATTGTGTTTGTGTGTGCGCGCGCATTGAAGAGCCGCTGAGCACATGTGAACACACACTGTATTTCTGCCGGCAGACACGTAAACTAGGAGAATGTTTTTCTCTGGCGTCTAACCACATCTAACAGATTATAACGGCTTTAACACACACCTTACAAAGCGGTCACAAAAACACTCCGTAATCCACTCAAAACGCTATTAAAACCCATTTTCGGATCGCAAATTACACATTATAAACACCGTAAACGGAAGTTCTAAACATTCTACCAGAAGACGCTGCTCGCTATGGTGAGCAGCCAAGAAGAAAAGTCTATAGCCTGAAAAGCAACTACTATGGAAGTCAGTGGTTACAGATTTTTAGCATTCTTCGAAACATCTTCTTTTGTGTGCAATAGAAGATAGAAAGTAAAAAAATGTCTTGAAACAATTAAAGGGAGTAAATGTTTGGGGTGAACTATCCCTTTAAGAGATGGAAATCCAGCTAGTGACGTGCTCACCCGTGTAGATTAGTGTTATTTATCTGCAATATTATTAATCACATGATGGATTTGCTAATGATTATTGATTGATTTGGTTTGTCAGGGATGGATGGAGGATGCAGCAACATGAACCGCATGAGTGGTGAGACGTTCAACACACACACACACACACACACACACACACACACAATTTAAACAGGTCTTGTAAACGGCTCATGTAAAGCAGGCATGTCCAAACTCAGTCCTCGAGGGTCAGTGTCCTGCAGATTTTAGCTCCAACCTGCCTCAACACACCTGCAAGGATGTTACTAGAAAGCCTAGTAAGAGCTTGATTGGCTAGCACAGGTGTGTCTGATTGGGGTTGGAACTAAACTTTGCAGGACCGAGTTTGGACACTCCTGATGTAAAGCTTTACACTCTGGCCAACACCCATACAACTACCAACAACACATCTCAAAACTGACAATTAATAACTATATCAATATGATTTAATGATCTTACTTGTGTTCCAACAATAACATTTGTTTCAAAGTCCTCCCTGTATTTATATCAGTATAGTGAGGACACTGACTTGGACACACTGTTGTGCATTAATTTAGGCTACGGTCACACTGCAAGGCTTGGTGCTCAAATCTGGGATTCATTGGCATAGCTGTTCACACTGCTGTTATAAATGTGGCCAATATCAGATTTGCAGTGTGAACAGGGTCCTAAACTGACCTGCATGCTCAAGAGTACAGAGACACACAGCACAAAATGTCTAATTATGCACACAATGCATGTGCTGCACTGATCATGTTGTCAGATTATGCTTAATATGATTATTGCCCTTTTCACAGACAACTGTGATGTATTTTATGAACTGTAAAGGGTTGTCCTGCTACTACTAATGTGCATTTTGCCATTTAAAATCTAAAATTAGTCTCTTGTGACTGAAAACACTGATCATTTGTGATTAATGACAACTCTGGTATCTGACCACCGCTGTAGTGATCTTATCATGGGTTAATGAGCAGCCGCAGACTGAACTGTGAAGGCGGAGTTGGTTTATCTCTGTTTATTTTACTGTGTTAAACAATAGGCACGTGCAGAAGGTGGCTTTGGGTACTTGAGCACCTGCCCATTTTTTCCTCTCGGAGAGAAAGTTCCCCTTAAAATGAAAGCACCCCCTCTGCGAACACATCCCCTATCCGCAATTGATTTAAATTTTTGATGTGTTTTGATGTAGGCATGGGTGGAGGTTTCTCCGGGATGGACTGCATGTCTGGAATGGGAGGATTCAGTGGCAGAGACATGTCCATGGGCCGGATGGGAGGTAAACATCAGCCTGCCTTTGATAAACAGGAGAATAACTGTCAGGAGTCAGTGCAGTGTTTCTGAGCGCTGGTGTTTCTGCAGATATGTACCGCTCTGGAATGGGAGGGATGGACAGAGACTTCGGCAGAAATGATCTTGGAATGAGCCGCTCGTTCGGAGATTCGTTCAGCAGTCTGGGTGCGTACAAGCTGTGTGTGTGTACTGGTTTAGCTACAATCAGGGAAATAAGTATTGAACACATCTCCATTTTTCTCAAAGACATTTTTAAAGGTGCCGTTGACAACCAAATAAATCCGTATATGCAAAGAAAACTAATCTAATTAGTTTAGAAATGAAGTTGTGTAATAAAATGAAATGGCGCAGGGAAAAGAACTGATGAAGAAAGGGAGGTGTAGTTTGGCAGTGAAAGCCCAGACAGCAGCTGAAATCTCTCAGTAGTTCTTCAGCAAGCCTTTGCCTTTCCTCAGTGTAAATGAACATCAGCTGCTTCAGTCCAACACCTACATTAGCAGGAGGATGAAGATGAAACCAGGCTGGACATTTCAGCAAGACAGTGATCCAAAACACAGCCGAGGAGACTCTCAGATGCTTTCAGAGAAAGAAAATTAAGCTGTAGAATGGCCTAGCCGATCACCTGAACTGAACCTAATAGAGAATACAGAATAAAGCTCAGATCTGATGGATGAGACCCACAGAAGCATCCAGAAGTCTGTGAGAAACTCTCACCTGAGCAATGCATGAGGCTTCATTCTCCATATGAGAGGCGTCTCTAAGCTGCCATCATATATAAAGCCTTTATATACAGTATTACACACACTTGAGTAGTTCAGCTCTCTCCCCTTCTGTCCTTCTCCTGTTATTACACACGATGCAGGTTTTTAAAATGTATTTTTATGTTTGTATTGTCTGGTTCATTTCCATGCCTGCAGCTCCTTTAGAGATAACATTCCCAGGAGAAAACATGACGATGTGTTCAATTCTCATTTCCCCCACTGTATACTTGTGAGGGCTCAGTTGTCTTCACTTAGGCCCTGTTTGCACTTGGTATTAAGATGTGTTTTCCTCAGTTTGACAAACAATTGCAAAACTTCTAATGACCCGTTTCCCCTGAGTGGCACAGTACGGTTCGATACGCTTTTATGGCCGTTTCTGCTGTCAAAAACTGAACCGTACCGTACAACCAAGGGTACCAAAAGGCAGAGATAGAGACACAGCTGAACGCTATTGGTTTACAGAAATACGTCATTTGCTCGCGCAACAAGCCAGAATGAAAACAGGACCCGCCATGATTAATACACAGCCGGGAGACAATACACCGAAATAATATGTACATATAATAACGAGCCTGGGTGCCACGGTGGCGTAGTGAGTAGCACGTTCGCCTCACAGCAAGAAGGTTGCTGGTTCGAGCCCCGTCTGGGTCAGTTGGCATTTCTGCGTGGAGTTTGCATGTTCTCCCCGTGGTTGCGTGGGTTTCCTCCGGGTGCTCCGGTTTCCCCCACAGTCCAAAGACGGTGAATTGGGTTGACTAAATTGTCCGTAGTGTATGAGTTTGAAAGAGTGTGTATGGATGTTTCCCAGAGATGGGTTGCAGCTGGAAGGGCATCCGCTGCAGAAAACAGAAGCTGGATAAGTTGGCAGATCATTCCGCTGTGGCGACCCCGGATAAATAAAGGGACTAAGCTGAAAAGAAAATGAATGAATGAATAACGAGCCATGGTCGACCCGAGCTCAAACAAACCTTGTCGTCGTCTTGATGAACAGCCACAAAGCCAAGAAGAAGAGCAGATTCTCCCCTGTGCCCTTGTTTTTTACGAGCCCGTCTGAAGCGCGAGCGGTTTCGCTTTCTCACGTGTGCGTCTATATCTGAAATAACAAACTCCTCGAGCTGATGATAATAACGTGCGCTTGATTATTGACGTGCTTTTGAAGCCCGATCCTTTCAGAAACAGACAAACGCGAGACTGACGCCTGCAGAAACACAGGAGAAGCCGGAAAACACAAAGGAGCAAATGATTCTTTCAGCAAACATGAAGAAACTGCTGCGTTTAACTATTATCATCACCTTCTGGACTATTATGAGCTGGGAATGACGGAGTTCCTCTCTAACAGAGGCTACATGTGCTGCTGGAGATCACCCACACAGATGAGCGCTCTGCACTGACTGTGGGCTATATCTCCTGCTGTTGTTGACCCTAAATAAGGACTAAATGTCTGCTGTGTGTAGTGTTTCTGTAACTGATCATATCAGAGACTGTAAGGGGCTGTATGTGTTCATATATGCTGCATTTATTTATTTATTTGATATAATCACAGACAGTAGGCTATTTCACATCATTGATCTGCAGTTATAATCAGATCATGTTCGTAGAGAGGGCAGTAATGAACATTTATACAGCAGTGTTTATGTGTATAATGAAGCCTCTGTGTTGTGAGAAGTGCTCCTCATGATATGTGAGCGACACGTACAGCTTTACTGTACACATTTCCTCCAGCGAGAATGACGGCGTCGAACACCACACACACCAAAAGAGTACCCTTTAGTAGTGGAAACACAAGCCTGATAAAGGTGACCCGTACTGTACCACTCAGTGGAAACGGGCCATAATAATAATTATTGACATTCTCGCTCTTTCTCTCATCAGGTGGAGGATTTGGAGGAATGGGGAATTCTGGGATGGGACCCATGGGCTCTGGATTAGGTCACTCATCTCTCACACAATTAATTACAGCTCATATAAATTAAAAGACTATTATAGAGTGCTAGGGCTGTCATAAAATTTGCATTTTGAATATTTGAGATGTAATGATGGCGTAAGTGATGTTTCTGCTTCAGTGAGGTCTATGAGTAAAGCTTTAAACTAGAGATGCACCGATGTATCGACCAACAATCGGTATCGGTCGATATAAGCTTTTTTTTTTTCGCTATTGACCATCGGCCGATTGTTTAAAAACATCCGATGATCAGTGGCGATATCCTGTCAATTAAATTGGGTGGGGAATGTGATGCGCTGTGTGTAAACACGTCTCTTGTGTAGGTCATAATGAAAACAAAACTGCAGTCTGTAAGCTATGCACAGGTTAAATTTCGTCAGGTGGAATTTCAGTTAAACATTTTAACGCAACTAATGTGATTACACACCTTAAATGCCGACATGCGAAGAAGAGTTCCTCAAAGCTAAAGCAAAGGCCGCTTTAGCTGCAGAAGTTAAATGCCAAACAAAGGCTAGTGTGACTCCGTCTATCACGCAAGTGCTTGACAGCACCCGAAAATTAACATCGGACAGCACGAAAGCGTGAGAAATGACTCAGAAAATAATGGAATTTATTACGCTTGATGACCAGCCATTCTCCGTAGTGGAAGACATTGGATTTCAGCGACTGGTAAGACACCTTGACCCTTGCTACACTTTACCAAGTGGGCGTTATTTCGCCGACGTCTGCTTACCGGAGATGTAAGCTTTCACAAGCTGCTTCATAACGACTCCGCGATGAGCATCACCACTAATATTTGGTCTTCAGATGTAAGCCCTACTAGTATTCTTAGTTTCACTGCGCAGTGGACTTCATTCATTCACAAGAATTAACCTGTTCTCACACTGCGATGGCGATCTTTCAAGCCTCCACTGACATAGAACAATGGAAAAATGACAGATCAAGAGTGCAAGCTGTGGTACGCATATGTTATGAGTTAGCTGTTCGATGATGCAGAGACATCAACCTTTTTTAAGGTAAAAAAATGATCGTGAGAATGCTTTAAGATCCAGTTGGTCTTTAGTGAATATCATCAAAAAAGTTTAGATTGAAATGTTTGATAGTTATTAAACAGAAATGCTTGTTTGTAAAGAGTCTGGATTTGAGAAAAATGTTTCGTAAGAAGAACAGGATGCTTTTCATATCCAACTAATATTAATCAGTTCATATCATAGTACATTATATCATTGTACACATGTTTATATCTAATATCACCAGCTTCACGTTCAGATTATAAAGCAAATATGTTTTTGACTGTGGCGAGTGAATTTGAGTAGAAGCGTTTTTAGAATAAAATTACACTTTTTAATGTTTACTTGCGTTAATATGAATGAATAAAATAGTGAAAAAATGATAGTCTTTAATTTTACACAATTTTAATGTTAATGCTAATTTGACCAACGTGTTCTGTTTATGAAAACATTTTCTGTGAAACAACTGTTCAATTAGAGAAAATAATTTTTATGTATTGTGTTCAGAATGATTGATTTATTGGAATTATTATTGGTAATTAATTTAGTATAAATGCAGAACCATTAAACTATCGGTTTCGGCAGATAGCACTCTAAACAATCTGCTATTGTAACGGCTGTGAAATTTACTATCGGTGCGTCTCTACTTTAAACTTTTTTGCAGTGCCTTTAAAACAGATGAATCATAATGTTTCACTCTGTTTTGGTTATACTCTGCCAGGACTCCACAAATCTCATGTTATCTGTGTGTGTGTGTTACAGGAGGGATGGGGAACATGGGAATGGATCGCATGAACTCTGGCTTCGACAGGATGTCTGCAAACATGGACATGAGCCGCGGCTTCGGTCAGTTTGGAGGAGGCGGAGGTTCGAGTCACATGGGCGGAATGAGTGACAGGTCTAAAGGTGGATGCCAGATCTTCGTCAGAAATGTACGTATGGTGATCAGTAAAGCTGACTCTGTGTGTTTGTTTGTGTGTGTTTTGATTATTGTGTGTTTGTGTCCGCAGCTCTCCTATGATCTGAGCTGGCAGAAGCTGAAGGAGAAGTTCAGCCACTGTGGTACGTCTGTTTATATTACTGTAATTTACTCACACGCTGAATCAAGTCTAGTTTATTTTTTAGGTTTTTTAATTAGATACCTATAATGTACTTCTGTTAAATACTGTCAATATATTTATACTGAATACTTTGGATGTTTTTAAAAAACGTTGAGCCAAAAAGGAAAACTAACTTTGAATATATACAGTGAGGGAAAAAATGATTTGAACCCCAGCTGATTTTGTAAGTTTGCCCACTAACAAAAGAAATGATGCCTATGACTCCAAAAACACCATCCCCACCGTCAAATATGGAGGTGGACAGATTATGCTTTGGGGGTGTTTGTCTGCTAAGGGGACAGGACAGTTGCACCGCATCAAAGGGAGGAAGGATGGGGCCATGTACTGTCAAATGTTAGGTGAGAACCTCCTTCCCTCAGTCAGGGCATTAAAAATGGGTCGTGTTTGGGTACTCCAGCATGACAATGATCCAAAACACACGGCCAAGGCAACAAAGGATTGGCTCAAGAAGAAGCATATTAAGGTCATGGAGTGGCCTAGTCAGTCTCCAGACCTTAATCCCATAGAAAATCTGTGAAGGGAGCTGAAGGTTCGAGTTGCCAAACATCAGCCACGAAACATTAATGACTTGGAGAGGATCTGCAGAGAGGAGTGGGCCAAAATCCCCCCTGATATGTGTGCAAACCTTGTGGCCAAGTACAACAAACGGCTGACCTCTGTGATTGCCAACAAAGGTATTGCCACCAAGTACTAAAGAACGCTTCTCAAAGGGATCAAATACTTACTTCATTCATAGAAATGCAGATTAATTTCTAACTGTTTCTGAAACATTTTTCTGGATTGTTTTGTTATTGTTGTGTCTCTCACTGTTCAAATAAACCCATCATTGACATTACAGACTGATCATTTCTGTGTTAGTGGACAAACTTACTAAATCAGCTGGGGTTCAAATCATTTTTTCCCTCACTGTATTTTTAAAATCCATTTTGAACTAATAATACATTTTTTTTGATAAATAAATAACTCATTTTGTAAAAAAAATAATAATAAAAAAAATAAATAGTGGAAATTGTATCATGAGATCAGTATTGTAAATCGTAATTAATCATGAGTGAATAGTTACATCCCTATCTACAGGCCATGTTCGTCCTTGTGTTGAGATGTAGAGGGTTGAGCCACTTACATTCCCTATAGCACATGCACAGCATTTGTAAAACTTTTAAAAGCACGTCTTTACAGATAACAATAATGAAGCACATCCCATGCATGCTGCAAAAGTCAATTGGCATGATTAGGATTTAAAAGTATATATAAAAGTATAAATCCAGCTTAATGAAGTGTGTGTGTGTGTCCTGCAGGTCAGGTGATGTACGCTGAAATCAAGATGGAGAACGGCAAGTCTAAAGGCTGCGGGACGGTGCGCTTCGACTCTCCGGAGAGCGCAGAGAAGGCCTGCAGGCTGATGAACGGCACCAAGATCAACGGCCGAGAGGTGGATGTACGCATCGATCGTAACGCGTAAACACACACTAACACACACACTCACTCACATTCGCCAGCGTCTGCAGAGCCGCCGTTTGTTTTGTTTTAAAAACAGCAGGATTCTCGAATCTCCACACTCACAGCCGCTTTCCTCCATCTGTTAGTCAAACTTTACTTTCCTTTATTTTTTTAAACATTTTAATTTGTAGGACGTTTGTCTCCGATTACATTTTAAGAAAAATAAACATCTGGCTGTTGTAACCTGTCTCGTGTTCTCCTTTAGATGTGCTCAGGATGGTTGGGTCGCTCAATCATCACGTCTCCTTCAATAATAGTTGCAGACGTTCATTAGTGTTCATACACACATTTGTGTTGTTAAAGTATTTTAATCATCAAGCAGCTATATATTCCATCAGCCCATTCCCTTTCAATCCACCTATTATTATTATTATTATTTTGTTATTTGTGTCTGTAATTAGTGGTTGGACTTATCTTGAGTAGGGAATTACACTATGATTTCTGTTAGTCTAATTCAGAGATGCCCAAAGTAGGGCTAGCGGGCCAAAGTTGGCCCATTGTGACCTTTTATTTGGCCCATCATCCCTTCTGACACATACCTTTCTTTTTCTTGTTGTTGTTTGTTTATTGCTGAGCTACACAAGCAGACTGAAATGAATGTTTCAGTTAAAGGTTGTAAATGAATCTAATTCTTCAAAAATGTAAATACTGTCTCTCACAGGCGTTGCTAGGCCTATTTTAGGGGGGCTGTAGCCTCCTATATTTCTACTCAGTCCCCCTAAAACTTTTGATTAGCTCATGAACAGTTCACTAGATTATGGCCTCAGTCCCCTTTGGGTTGACATAAAGACGGCGGCAGAAACTGGCTCCTCCAGGTCTGTTGTTCTTCATTTGATCAGCTGTGGACAGCGAGAGATCGAGGTGTGTGTTTACTGATCAACTGTTCTAATATCTGCTCATCTGCAGTTCTCTGATGTAGATAACCTTGTATCACCTGTATCCCAGTGTCACGGAGGAGCAGTCGGGTTTCCTCAGTGTTCCTCATCAGCAGCTGTTTCCTCCAGTGAATAATGTAACTCTTAACCAACATTTCACTGTTTTTATTTCAAAATGACCCACCAATAACAAACACAGCTCGTGTGGCATTAACTATACCATACAGTCTTACACAGAAAGGATTAAACACAGTGACAGAACCACTTAGTGAGTGTAGGATACTGGTTTGTCACAGACCGAGATAGAAGCATCAAGTGTTGTCTAGTATTAAAACAATACTTAATTATTATTATTCAGGTCGTCAAATATGTGAATTGGGCTGTAAGTTTAAATATATATATATATTTATATGTCATGTATTTAGAAAAGTGTCCGTTTATTTATTTAATACATGGAAACAAAAGATGCACTTGAATATAGAGTGTTTTTACTACGGTAAACAGGTGTGTTTAGCCTATTTGGCTTATTCAGAACTCAAATGACTATGCCTGTCTGTGTAATACAGTTTATTACTAGTATACAACCCTTATTAAACATTAAGTGTATTACTATTAAATTACTACTTATAAATGTAATATTAAGCTTCATATATATATATATATACAGTAGTAAAAACACACTATATTCAAGTGCATCT
>CAIGQQ010032394.1:359415-369792 GCA_903798035.1 Danio albolineatus
TTGGGGAACATTAAACATGTCCAAGAAGATGTTCAAAATCTGCACACACAATGATCCAGAGACTGTTTATAGACTGCATGTGACTGAACATGATGGATGTCGACTGGATGAGGACTGAAATCACCAAACAGCCTTAAACAGTCACTAATGGAACAAATGAAGAATGGAAGGAAGGGTCAAATAAAAGGAAGGACCGAACAAGGAATGGAAGGAAGGATCGAAGAACCAAATAAATGAAGGATTCAAGGAAGGACTGAACAAACTAAGGAAGGAAGGAACGAACATAGGACCTAATGAAGGAAGGAACAAAAATATGAAAGAATGAGCGAACAAATGAAGGAAGAAAAAAAGGAAGGACCAAACGAATGAAGGAAGAATTCAAGGAAGGACTGAACAAACTAAGGAGAAAAGGAACAAATGAACAAACAAATGAATTAATGAACAAAGGACCTAATGAAGGAAGGAACAAAATATGAAAGAAAGAATGAGCGAATAAATGAAGGGAGGAAAGAAGGAAGGACCAAACGGTTGAAGGAAGAATTCAAGGAAGGACTGAACAAACTAAGGAAGGAAAGAAACAACAAACGAACGAACAAATGAACGAACGAATGAATGAACAAAGGACCTAATAAAGGAAGGAACAAAAATATGAAAGAAAGAATGAGCGAACAAATGAAGGGAGGAAGGAAGGAAGGAAGGACCAAACGAATGAAGGAAGAATTCAAGGAAGGACTGAACAAACTAAGGAAGGAAAGAAACAACAAACGAACGAACAAATGAACGAACAAACTAATGAACAAAGGACCTAATGAAGGAAGGAACAAAAATATGAAAGATAGAATGAGCTAACAAATGAAGGGAGGAAAGAAGGAAGGACCAAACAAATGAAGGAAGAATTCAAGAAAGGACTGAACAAACTAAGGAAGGAAGGAAGGAACGAACGAACAAACGAATGAATGAACAAAAGGGCCTAATGTAGGAAGGAAGAAAAATATGAATGAACGAACGAGTGAACGAAGGAAGGAGGGAACAAATGAATGAATGAAGAAAGGAGAGAACAAACAAATAATTGAAGGAAGGTTGGAAGGAACAAACGAAAATAGGAAGATCCCTAAATACAGCACATGTTGTTTGTGCAGGTGTAAATGTAACATTCTGTAAACACATCAGCTTTTCTACAGTATAATACTCACTGCTCACTACTCTTGAGGACTTCTGAAAGGTCTACTGTTTACTCATACTTTCAGTAATATTTACTACAGATACTTTTACTCTACTGCACTACATTTTTGGGCAAGTAATGGTACTTTTACTGGTGTATGATTTTTCAGTACTCTTTTTCACCACTGCAACTGACCCAGCCGGGACTCAAACCAGTGACCTTCTTGCTGCGCGGCCACAGTGCTAACCACTGAGCAACCGTGCCGCCCTTACTCTTTGGACAGTGTTTCAAAAAGGCAAGCTTTCCTTACCTAAAACACATCTCAGAGTGGACGGAAGGCTGAGACGGAGAGAAAAATCTGTGCTTTTCAATGAAAGTGTATTAGTGTGGACATGGCCCCTCTCTGTCTCTCTCTGTAGGACATCCGGCCGGTTTGGCACTCAGAGAAACACCAAAACACGGATTTCAGCATTCCTGAGATTCCCTTCGGAGCCGCTGATGAACGACAGCTGATGATGTCCTGACAATCTTTACACTGGTTTACACAAGAGAACAATAATCTCTCCACTGGTTTCTACTAGAGAGCATCTTTCCGTCATGATGTGGGTTCGACAGCTGGACGCAGGACGACCTAGACCACCGAGTCTCTTGTGTTTCAGCCGCAGTGTTGGATCAGCGTCTGGCCTGAAATATGATCTCCTCTTTCTGAAGTCCGTCTACAGTAAGAGCTCTTTGAACCGGCCGGGAGTGAAGCTGGCAGCAGGACCGACCCGCCGGCTACGGTTTCGGACTATTTTACACTCCATAATGGACGTATTCAAACAAAAGCACCTTCACACACACACACAGAACGAGTGACCTCGATGGATCAAACACACACACACACACACTCTCGCTGAAACCATTCTGAACTTACATTTCAAGCCCTTCAATGATGCATCGTTACTGTATTAATACATACATTCATTCATTCATTCATTCATTTTCTTGTTGGCTTAGTCCTTTTATTAATCCTGGGTCGCCACAGCGGAATGAACCGACAACTTATCCAGCATTTGTTTTACACAGCGGATGCCCTTCCAGCTGTAACCCATGTCTGGGAAATGTATTAATACATTTAATCATTTATTACCCAAAGCAGCTTACAGGTGAGCATAAACAGCATTTTAAATAACCAGAGAACAGCTTTAAAGCCATTTTAAGCTCAATATTATTAGCCCCCTTAAGCAATATTTGTGCTGATTGTCTTAAAAATAAACCACAGTTATACAATGACTTGCCTAATTACCCTAATTATCTGTCACGATCACCAGTTTGCCCGTACCCAAAATAGCTCTGCATTTGAGTCCTCGACCTTTGCCCAACCTCAACCGTGATGAATACTTCAGACTTCAACTGTCCAGGGAGTGCAGAGTTATTAGGCAAATGAGTATTTTGAGCACATCATCCTCCTCTTTATGCGTGTTGTCTTCCTCCAAGCTGTATCGGCTGGAAAGCTACTACTAATGAAGCATATTAGGTGATGTGCATCTCTGTAATGAGAAGGGCTGTGGTGGAATGACATCAACACCCTATATCAGCTGTGCAGAATTATTAGGCAACTTCCTTTCCTTTGGCAAAATGGGTCAAAAGAAGGACTTGACAGGCTCCCAAAAGTCAACAATAGTGAGATATCCAGCAGAGGGATGCAGCACTCTTAACACTGCCAAGCTTCTGAAGCGTGATCATCCAACAATCAAGCGTTTCATTCACAATAGTCAACAGGGTCGCAAGAAGCGTGTGGAGAAACCAAAATAACTGCCCATGAACTGAGAAAAGTCAAGCGTGCAGCTGCCAAGATGCCACTCGCCACCAGTTCTGCCATATTTCAGAGCTGCAACATCACTGGAGTGCCCAAAAGCACAAGGTGTGCAATACTCAGAGACACGGCCAAGGTAAGAAAGGCTGAAAAACCACCACCACTGAACAACACACACAAGCTGAAACGTCAAGACTGGGCCAAGAAATATCTCCAGACTGATTTCTCTAAGGTTTTCTGGACTGATGAGATGAGAGTGAGTCTTGATGGGCCAGATGGATGGGCCCGTGGCTGGATCGGTAAAGGGCAGAGAGCTCCATCCCACTCAGACGCCAGTAAGGTGGAGGTGGAGTACTGGTTTGGGCTGGTATCATCAAAGATGAGCTTGTGGGGCCTTTTGGGGTTGAGGATGGAGTCAAGCTCAACTCCCAGTCCTACTGCCAGTTTCTGGAAGACACCTTCTTCAAGCAGTGCTACAGGAAGAAGTCTGCATCCTTCAAGAAAAACATGATCTTCATGCAGGACAATGCTCCATCATAGCGTCCAAGTACTCCACAGCGTGGCTGGCAAGAAAGGCTCTAAAAGAAGAACAACTAATGACATGCTCGAACCAGCGACCTTCTTGCTGTAAGGGGAACGTGCTACTTACTACGCCACCGTTGCGCCCAAGGATGGATATATATCCTCTAAAAGAACAAAAGCTAATGACATGGCCTCCTTGTTCACCTGATCTGAACCCCATAGAGAACCTGTGGTCCATCATCAGATGTGAGATTTACCTGCGGAGGGAGAACAGTACACCTCTCTGAACAGTGTCTGGGAGGCTGTGGTTGCTGCTGCACGCAATGTTGATGGTGAACAGATCAAAACACTGACAGAACCCATGGATGGCAGGCTTTTGAGTGTCCTTGCAGAGAAAGGTGGCTATATTGGTCACTGATGTGTTTTTGTTGTGTTTTTGAATGTCAGAAATGTATATTTGTGAATGTTGAGATGTTATATTGGTTTCACTGGTGAAAATAAATCATTGAAATGGGGATATATTTGTTTTTTGTTAAGTTGCCTAATAATTCTGCACAGTAATAGTCACCTGCACACACAGATATCCTCCTAAAATAGAGAAAACTAAAAACTACTTCCAAAAATATTCAGCTTTGATATTAATGAGTGTTTTGGGTTCATTGAGAACATGGCTGTTGTTCAATAATAAAATTAATCCTCAAAAATACAACTTGCCTAATAATTCTGCACTCACTGTATATAGGCGAATATATCAGCTATCAACCTCTGAAAGATTAATCAGTTATGGATAGTGGTCATAAGGTACATATTGCTGCATCCATATTTACATTTAACCTTGAAACAGCATTATTCTGTCTAAAATGACTGATGGCCACTCATGCATCAGTGCTGTACGTCTCCATCTGTCGGGCGTGATGATTTTATAATGATGCTGTGGTGATTTCAGCCTCAGACGCCACTCGTGATGCTGTGTCAGGCTCTGGGCAGACTGATCTGAGATCTGAGAGCTCCTTATGTCTGTTTGTTAGCTTCGAGAGCCAAACACTGAACTGATGGAAAGAGCTGCTTGAAAGCTTTCCAACCTGTCCATAAGCTGCTGGCTCCTGCTCCCAGTGCATCGTGGGAACTTGTTGAGATGTTGCATAAAGCAGAGCCGCAGCTGTCCATCCACCGGCACTCAGTCATACTTCATCTGACTGTTATTTTATCAGATGACTGCAGAAAGAGGAGTTTAGGATACTGACAACTGCAGTTTAATATTATTATCAGACGTCTGACTGTGAATCGAGTGGCTCAGTGGTTAGCACTGTGGCTTTACAGCAAGAAGGTCGCTGGTTCGAGTCTCAGCTGGGTCAGTTGGTGTTTCTTTATGTGAGTCTGCATGTTCTTCCCGTGTTGGTGTGGGTTTCCTCCGGGTGCTCTGGTTACAGTCCAAACACATGTGCTATAGGGGAACTGATGAACTAAATTAGCCATAGTCAGGGTTTGATTTGATTCTTTCTGGACTTTCACTTTCTTCCATGAATCACCATTCCCTGCCCCGCTCTTCACTTTGGTCCGTGACACCCCCTCCCTCACCACTTTCGTGCGTGACACCTCTCCATCCTCGGCTAACATGCTGGATCCGTTTCCCCGATCTGTTCCGGGACCTCGCAATTCACAAATTAAGCACTGGGCATAGTGTGTGTGTGTGAGAATGAGTGTGTATGGGTGTTTCCCAGTACTGGGTTGCAGCTGGAAGGGCATCCGCTGTGTAAAACATATGCTGGAATAGTTGGCGGTTCATTCCGCTGTGGTCACCCCTGATGAATAGTGAATGAAGGGACAAAGCCGAAGGAAAATGAATAAATGACTGTGAATCTGCAGTATAAACACAACCCAGACCGATTTGAGTGTGTTAAAGCAGACTTGTGTTTTTGTACTGTTTACTGAGATTAACTAAAATTCGTACATCATATTCATCATCATTTAGAGGTAATAAATATTTAACTTTTCTGTCCTGTTTCTGACCCGTTCCTAATCAGGATAAAAGACTATAGAATACAGAAGACTATAGTCGAAAACATGAAAGTGAAGTTGAACATCTCCTATAGCCTGCACAGTACCCAGACCTAAACATTATTGAGCACTCTGGGGTGTTTGGAGGAGCGAGTCAGGAAAGGTTTTCCTCTAGCAGCATCAGCAGTGACCTGAACACTATTCTGAAGAAGAACAGCTCAGAGTCCCTCTGGCTGCTGTGCAGGATTGTGTCTGTCATTCCCAACACCAACTGATGCTGTACTTAGGAGGAGCTACACCATACTGATCAATTATCATAATCCTGGACCAGGCCGTATCGTGAGCAGATGCTGTGATGGTCATGGAGGAGTGGAGAGCATGAGACTGATTCCTGAAAGACCCCAGTGACAGATGAGTCTCTGCATTGATCCCGTGGGCCAGCCTGAACACCCACTAGTTCAATTCAATTTATCTTTATTTGTATAGCGCTTTTACTATGTAGATTGTGTCAAAGCAGCTTCACATGGATTATGATAGATTGAAACAGTGTCAGTCCAGTGTTCAGTGTTGGAGTTCAGTTTAGCTCATTTCAGCGTGGTTTAATAATCACTGCTGAGAGTCCAAACACTGAAGAGTAATTCATCGCTGCGCAGCTCTACAGGTCCTGAACCATGCAAGCCAGATGTCTTGTGCAGAGCTGCAGTCTATGGCGCCGGGGCTGGAGAACGCTGGACATCCATCACGGAGAGACCACAGGTGGGTCACCGGCTGGCCCTTCAGGAACAATGCGAGGACTCGTCTGTCACAGGGATCGACTTACAGGGATCAGTCTCATGCTCTCCACTCCTCCATGACCACCACAGCAGCTGCTCAGGATACGGCCTGGTCCAGGATTATGGAAACCTCTGGAATAATAAAAAACAGACTAACATGAGCGCAGATGCCGTTCACATTATAATGTCTTTTGGGAAGTGTTCCCGGCTCCGGTTGCCCTAAATAATGCAGACTAACAATCCTTTAGAGGACTTGGATTTCAGCATTTGTGTTTTATGTGTATGCTAATGCAGAGAGATGTGTCTTTACTCTAGTTTACACTGACAGAGTGTGTCTGCTTCCCGAACTGTGCTAGGAAGGCTGTTCCAGAGTTTAGGTGCCAGATATGAGAAAGATCTACCGCCTACAGTTGATTTTGATATTTTGGGAATAATTAATTGTCCAGAATTAATTGAGCGCAGAGGACGTGATGGGCTATAATACACCAGGAGCTCCCTCAGATACTGGGGAGCCAAGCCGTTCCCACCAGTGACCTACCCACACCTGCAGCTTCTCCTCGATGGACATCCAGAGTTCTCCAGCCTCCAGCGCCTAGACTGCAGCTCTACACAAGACGTCTGGCCATAGGAGAAAGGGTCGTGCCCAACTGAGCCTGGTTTCTCTCCTGTTTTTTTAATTCTTCACTTTGGTCAATTGGTGAAGTTTGTTTCTCCTCTGTCGCCACTGGCTCGCATGGTTTGGGATTTGTGGAGCTGTGCATCAATGGATTACTCTTCAGTGTTTGGACACTCAGCAGTGAATATTAAACCACACTGAACTGAACTTTAAACACTGGACTGACACTGTTTTTAATTTACTAGAACTTCTGTGTTAAGCTGCTTTGACACAATCTACATTGTAAAAGTGCTAGAGAAATAAAGGTGAATTGAATTACTTTTCTCTAAAAGCAGGAGTTCAGTTTCAATGTCCAACTCCTGTAGATGTATAGTTGAAATTCAAAATGATTAGCCCTCCGGTGAATTACTTCAATGGTATCTTAATTGATGTTGAACAGATTCAGGAGTTTCTCTCAGTATCTCCTCTAATATTTTTTTTCTTCTGGAGAAAGTCTTATTTATTTTATTTCGGCTAGAATAAAAGCAGTTCTTAATGTATTTAGACCCACATTAAGGCCAATATTATTAGCCCCCTTCAGCAATATTAGTGTTGGATTGTCTCCAGAACAAACCAGTTATACAATGACTCGCCTAATTACCCTAACTTTACCCTAATTACCCTAGTGAAGCCTTTAAATGTCACTTTAAGCTGAACACTAGTGTCCTGAAGAATATCTAGTCTGATATTATTTACTGTCATCATGGTGAAGAGAAAGAAATCAGTGATTAGAAATGAGTTATTAACACTATTATGATTTAAAAATGTGTTGAAGAAATCTCTCTGTTAAACAGAAATTGGGAAAGTAAATATACAGGAGGGCCAATAACTCTGACTTCAACTGTAGATGAGTTTATATGATAAATATTCTACCCCAGCACTCAATCCAGTGTGAGCAGGTCATGTTTGTGTGAATTATGTGTGTAATTGTGTGTGTGTTCGCAAGCGAGTCGCATTCCTCTGTCCTGCTGGGCTCATGTGGACCCCATGTGGAGGACGAGACTGACTGCATGTGTCACACAAATGCACTTTAAGAGCGAAACCACAGAGCTCATAATGCCTGAGATAACAGCCACTGCTTCACCACGGTAAATCCAGCACTGGAGCCGCTTTAATTACCTTCAGACTCGGTAAACACATGACTGCTGGTCTGCACGCTCAGAAACATTCACAAACACAAACATTTAAATTGTAACCAGTCGACTGTAGAACTAGTGCTGATAGTCACATCTACACACTGAAAGAGGACACTGCACTCTTGAATGCCATTCAATTCAATTCAAGTTTATTTTTAAAGTGCTTTACACAATAAATATCATTATTGGACAGGAAAAAACAACATAGAAAGCAATCACACAGCAATACCCTAGAGTAACTAACCAGAATAGCCTAGCAACCACCTCAAATACATTAGCAACCAACCAGAACAGCCTAGCAACCACTCAAAATACACTAGCAACAAACCAGAACAACTTAGTAACCACTCAAAATACCATAGCAATTGATCAGAACAACCTAGCAACCACTCAAAATACATTAGCAACAAACCAGAACAACTTAGTCGCACTGAAAATACCATAGCAATTACCATATACCATAGCAATTACTGAAAATACCATAGCAATTGATCAGAACAACCTAGCAACCGCTCAAAATACATTAGCAACAAACCAGAACAGCTTAGTAACCTTTTTAAATACCCAAGAAACCAACCAGAAAAACTTAGTAACCAGTCAACCAGTTTGCAACCAACTAGAACAACCTAACAACCACTCAAAATACCCTAGAAACCAACCAGAACAGCCTTGCAACCACTCAAAATACATTAGCAACAAACCAGAACAGTCTAATAACCTCTCAAAATACCTTAGCAACCACTCTAAATACCCCAGAAACCAACCAGAACAACTTAGTAACCACTTAAAATATGATAGCAATTGATCAGAGCAACCAAGCAACTATTCCACAATATCTTAGCAACCAACCAGGACAGCCTACCAACCAACCAAAACAGCCTAGCAACCACTCAACATACCTTAGCAGCCAACCAGAACAACCTAACGAAAACTCAAAATACCCCAAAAACCAACTAAAACAACTAGGCAACCACTCAAAACACCATAGCAAACAATCAGAGCAACCTACAAACTACTCAAAAATATCTTAACCAACCAAGACAGCCAAGCTACCAACCAGAACAGCCTAGCAACCACTCAACATACCTTAGCAACCAACCAGAACCTATCAACCTATCAACCACTCAAAATACCCTACAAAACCAAACAGAGTAGCATAGTAACCACTCAAAAAACCATAGCAACCAACCTTAACAGCCTGGCAACCATTCAAAACATCTTAGCAAACACCAAGAACAGCCAAACACCATAGCAATTGACCAGAACAACTTAGCAATCACTCAATTTACCCAACCAACCAGGACAACCACTTCAAATACCTTAATAACCAATCAGAACATCATAACACTCAAAATACATTGGCAACCAACAAAATACAGCCTAGCAACCACTCAAAATACCCTAGCAATAAACCAGAATAGCCAAAAGACCACATACTGTAGCAACCAGCCAAAACAGCCTAGCATCTAACCAGAACTGCCTAGCAACCCCCACATAACTGATTAATGTCCACATTCTGAATATTATAATGGATAAAGTAAGTTGCTAAGTGATATAAAAGTATTTTTTACCTAAAATGTGCATAACAAATTGCTAATATTTTATGAAAACAATCACTTTTCAGCACATCATCTGTTGCTGCTCTACAGAACAGGACAATAAGTGTAAGAATCTGATATTCCCATTGATATGTCAAAGAATAAATCATCCCTTCTATAGATTGTCTGTGATTTATGGGTTCATAAGCGCTGACCAGGGAAACTGTCTGCAGAAACGAGTGACGCCCTGAGCCGGAGGTCAAGGTTAGGACTGTAAACACACAGCAGCCTCCTGTAAAGCGCTAAAATAGCCGGTGGCGCGCCGCTGACATTATTTACACCACTGCTGTTCAGTTTCTCACAGCTGGCATAAACATGGCACTAAACACCGGCAACTGCACTCATTCTTTCATCCCTCAGATCCTGTTATTAAAAAGGCCAGCGCTGACATTTAAAGGGCCTCTGTGGTGTCGTATCTGCAGCGTTTGACATCCTAATGATGGAAGGGAAGTACTGTAGGAAGTGAGCGTGGCCTTACCATCTGTGCGGATCATTCACACGCATCACACCCAAGCAAACAATAAACGTCACAATCCCTCTCAAGGACACGGTTAAATCCACATACTGCGCTAACAAGCAGAAAAACACAGCAACACCGTAACACATTCATAATAACACCTTAGCACCTACAGAGCAACACTGTGGCACCATAACAAACGCATAACAACACCCTAGCAACCACAGAGCAACACTGTAACAAACTCATAACAACACCTTAGCAACCACAGAGCAACA
>CAIGQQ010032394.1:431332-444938 GCA_903798035.1 Danio albolineatus
CACACACACACACACACACACACACACACACACACACACACACACAAAAAAAATAAAAGAAAAGGACTTGGTTGTCATAACCCAATGTAGCTTAAATATGAACAAACCCAACAGTTAGGTTTAATTTAAAAAAATAATAACAACGATAGAAATAAATAATTATGAGTTAATGTGTTTTTAGCTCTAGAAGTGGTGTGGGTGTATGTATAAAATGCGGAGTTGTATTAACCCAATGTTGGGTCAGATTTAGACAAACTCTACATTGGGTTACAACAACCAAAGCTTTTTTATGTACGTGCACACACACACACACGCTTGCATCACTTCCAGAGCTATAAATAGATCAACTCACAATGTTTGACCTCACACTCTTTAAAAAATGCAGGGTCTTGACCCAGTGCTGGGTCAAATATGTACAAACCCACGAGGTGGCTTTAAAAATGTGGGGGACAATAACTTTGGGTGTGCCCACATTTGACCCAATCCGGTTCTGCTTTCTCATTGATTGATTGACAGCTGTCACAGCTCCTCATCAAGCAGTAATAGAAGTTCAGATTCACTCCAGGAGTCTCTCTCTCTCACACACACAAACACACACACACACACACACACCTGATATAATGCTCATGTAAAGTTGAGGTCAGCATTATTCATCCTCCTGTTATATTTGAATGCTTTTATATTTTCCCCCATTTTCTGTAACGGAGATGTTCAACACATCTCTAATCATAATAGTGTTAATAACTCATCTCTAATAACTGATGTCTTTTATCTTCGCCATGATGACAGCACATAATATTAGACTGGATATTCTTCAGGACACTAGTATTCAGCTTACAGTGACATTTAAAGGCTTCACTAGGGTAATTAGGGTAAAGTTAGGGTTATTAGGCAAGTCATTGTATAACAGTGGTTTGTTCTGGAGACAATCCAACACTAATATTGAGATTAATAATATTGACATTAATAATATTACAGGGTTATATTGACCTTCAAAATAATATTGACCTTTTAAAAGGGTTTTTTTTTTTAAATAAACTGCTTTTATTCTAGCCAAAATAAAACGAAAACGACTTTCTCCAGAAGAAAAAATATTAGAGGAGATACTGTGAGAAATTTCCTTAATATTACTAGAGCAATATTTGAAATAAAGCTGCGCGATTCTGGCTGAAATGAGAATCGCTATTATTGTTGTTGTTATTATTATTATTATTATTATTATTATTATTATTTGTATTATTTAATTTATTTATTAAGTTTATATATATATTTTTTTTTTATTTATTTTTTAATTTTCATTATTACTCTATATATATATATATATATATATATATATATATTGCTTAAAGATCAAGGTTTTCTCACGATTCTGTAGATGTAAAATAAAGGTTAATATGAGTCTGCTATTATTACTGTTATTTCAGAATAAAACTATTCATAATTCTGATGTTGAATTATGTTTGAGATGCTCACAATCTGTCATTATCAACATTATTACACCATTTTACTTACTGGTAAAATCAGACATGTGTCATGATCAGATTCCCTCCTGCATTATATGTATCATTATATAGGCTAGAGGAGTTATACTGACACTGTTAAACATTTATCTCATGCACAACACTCTGTGTTCACTGTGAAAGAAAAAAACATGTCAAATGTTTGTCGTAATCATTACTCTAAGATGCGGTATGATTATTTAAATGTGCGCTTTCGGTTGCACTGTGTGGTTCATATTTCCAGCGCAGCTCCCAAATGATAGCTTTGATTGACAGAATCGTAGAAATGCTGGATTAAGATTGTTTAGGGCACGGGTGGGCAAACTCTGTCCTGGAGGTCCGGTGTCCTGCAGAGTTTAGCTCTAAACACTAATCAAACACACCTGCTTATAGATTTCTAGTGATCTTGAAGACGCTGATGAGCATGTTCAGGTGTGTTTGATTAGAGTTGGTGCTAAACTGTGCCCTGGTCACCCTGGTCAGGGTGGCCGAATTGAGATCGTGGTCTTTGTACGATTAATCGTGCAGCTCTAATTTGAAACCATATATATTGCTAATAATAATAATGACTTTTTTTTTTTTTTTTTTAATAAATGTGTATAAATAAATATCACATTTTAAACTACTTTTATTCCAGCTAAACTTAAAGAAATAAGACATTTTTCATTTTCACACAGAGGCACAACACACAGACGCAGGGGGAGAAAGACAGTGACTGTTTACATGGACATCAGTAATCGAATTATTTGCCAAATTATTAATTTGTCGACTTTAACGGCACTTTCTCTTCATTTTCGGATTGACTTGATGAGCAGGGCTTCTGTCTATGGCTTGGTGACTGTAGCTTTATTGCTAAATGGCTAACAGGGGTTTATAGAGAGAATAACTGTGTTTATGTGCTTTATGAAGGCTGATAAACAGCGTCAATTCATTTGGAGCCGTATCTGAGTCCACTAGATTATTTCAGAGGTGCACCAGCTCTGTGAGCTCATAAACTCCTCCAGAAACTGAACCTGGATGATGGAAGCTTTCAGCGGTGCTTCTGACTGAGCCGAGCCCAGTTTGATGAACTGTTGTCGGCAGAAGGATTTTCCCCCCAAAACACCAACAAACAGGCGCTACGTCATAAACACACCCCCACAAGAGCAAGCTCCTGATTGGTTAATGCGACGCGAAAGTCCGCTGAAGCTCAGATTTTCAAACTGAAGCGATTCGTGCGTCAAATGCGTGGCACCATTTGCACGTTTCGCGTCACGCCATTCGCGCGTATCGCGCCGCAGGATGCCTATTCGCGCCTTTGCATTGACCTAACATGTAAATCACTCGCGCTTGACGCGTCTTCCGCGTCTGCTGTGAACGCAGCATAACAGGTACAGACAATCTTCGAAGCGATCATTAATATTAATGAAGTTGCGCCGCATACACAATAGAGCGCTCTGGTTGGTTTGAACCAAGTCTTTCTCATGAATTATTGCCGCACGCTCAGAGACATCACGATGCACTGGCCGGTACAGACGTCCACTCTCCACGCTGGAATACACACATGGATCTCATCAGCGTGACGCAGCTGCAAACATTAGTTTCAAACCAGAAGAACAAATTTGCTGTAAATAACGCAAAAACAACCAATTTTCACTTTTTAGTCAATTATATGTGTCCTAATAGTGTTTATTTCCCAGGGATAGGTTGTGGCTGGAAGGGCATCCGCTGCGTAAAACAAATGCTGGATAAGTTGGCGGTTCATTCCGCTGTGGCGACCCCGGATTAATTAAAGGGACTAAGCCGAAAAGAAAATGAATGAATGAATAGTGTTTATAGCAGCGTGGGACACAGATATGACTGTCAACAGCTCAACACATGTGTTTTGGTGTTTTGTGACCCTTTAATATAAATTTCAATTTAGTTACTTAATAAAAAATAAATCCTGGCTCACTACACCTTCAGATCCCTGTCCGCTCGATGTATTGCTGATTTTCTGCAGGGGAACAAGACTCCGCTGCGGCCCACGGCTGCGTTTGCATTGTTGTGAAGCCCTAATGAGTGTCTGTGAAGCTGCTATTGTGTTGAGCAGTGGAGCAGAGCGGTGGGCGGATCATCACAGCTCGCTTTCTGTGCTGGGAGGCTTTCCTGGCTTTGTTGAAGAGCAGCTCTTAATGCACGTCCACTCCTGCAGTTGTAGAGGCGCTGATTCATTGCTTTAAAGGAATCATGAAAACTGAGACATTAGTTGCGTCCCAAATCGCATACTTGTGCACTATTCTATGCTATTGTAAGTAATAAATAGTGCATTCACACTGAAAAATATAGCAGGGTAATGCACTTACTCAACTGATGAAGTGTGATGCTGACCAGTTCATGCACTCAACGCTCATAGTTTTGCTTATGTGGTAAATGGGAGGAGCTACTGCTGAGTGGGAGGGGCTATCAGCTGCTGAGGTTGGATTATTTTATTATGGGTTACAATTCTTCCACGTAAGGGATTATGCCACCTCCTGATGGTGAATATGGTTGTACTCGTGATCGCTACTGTTATTTTATTTTACTCATTTGGAAACAGTTAAACGTTACCTGGGAAATGGTTTGAATTCATGTTTGGTAATTGTTAGTGTTCCATTTGGGACAACACTAAACTACCATACACAGTGCATAGTGTGGGGTGCAGCTATTGCCTTAATTGTTCTCTCTCAATTGGAGGTTTATGACTTGGGTAGGTGCGGAAAACATCTCATTTACAACCCTAGCAATTGGCCCTAGAATGAATGCTTTGACCTTATTTAGAAGGATCATGAATATTAATGAGCTCATTTCAAACACTAACATAACTAAAAAAAATATTAGTGTTTGATTCGGGATGACACTAACCTACCCCTATATGGTGTATAAGTGTGTCATTTGGGACGTGACTAGTGTTTAAATTTTGCTACATTGAAATGCTCTGTTTTGACCTTATTTGGAGGGGTCATGAATATTAATGAGCTTATGTCTCTGAAGACACTGATTCATGGCTTTAAAAGAGACGTAAATGTACTGAGAGATTAGGTGCATCCCAAATCGCTTACTTGTGCACTATTATATGCCATTTTGTAGTGTAAATAGTACAAGTAGTGCATTGATTTTGAATTCACAATTAGTAAAAAAAACAACAACGTTGATTCATGATAACACTACACTACATGGTGTATGAGTGCATAGTGTGTCATTTGGTACCCAACTAGTATTTAAATTTTTCTAGAATGAAATGCTCTGATTTGGTAAGATTATTAATATTAATGAGCTCATTTCTCTGAAGAAACAGATTTATTGCTTTAAAGGAGCCTTAAGCGCACTAAGACATTAGGTGCGTCTCAAATTGCTTACTTGTGCACTATTCTATGCCATTTTGCAGAATAAATAGTGCAAGTAGTGCATTGATTATGAATTTCCATTTAGTAAAAAGAGAACGTTTGTGTTAGATTCGGGATGACACTAAACTACACTGTGTAAGTGTGTCATTTGGAATGCAACTAGTGTTTACATTTTTCTAGAATTAAATGCTCTGATTTTACCTTATTTGGAAGGGTCATGAATATTAATGAGCTTATATCTCTGAAGACACTGATTCATTGCTTTAAAAGAGCCATAAATGTACATTAGGTGATTTCCCCCAAATCGCTTACTTGTGCTCTATTATATGCCATTTTGTAGTGTAAATAGTGTAAAAAACATTTGTGTTTTGATTTTTAGTATGACACTAAACATCACTACATAGCGTATAAGTGCATAGTGTGCTATTAGGGAAGCAACTATTGTTTAAATTGTTCTCTGATATCTAGATAGAAGGTATGGCTTAGGAAGGTGCAAAGAAAAATCTAATTTAAAACCCTAACAATGGCCCTAGAGTGTAGTGCTCTGACTTTTTGGAAGGGTCATGGCTAAGGCCGAATGGGAGGGGCTACCGTAAGCTAAGATTGTTTTATTTATTTTGGATTGCCACCTCTTGATAATCAACACCGTTATACTCTGATACTATTTGTTAAATTTGCTATTTTATTTCACTAATTTGGAAACGCCTGCCCTAGAATGAAATGCTCTGATTTTACCTTATTTGGTAGGGTCATGAATATTAATGAGCTCATGTCTCTAAAGACACTGATTCACAGTTTAAAGGAGCCATAAACACACTGAGACATCACTAAATTGCATACTTGTGCTCTATTCTTAGTCATTTTGTTGTGTAAATGATATAAGTGCATTCACACTGAAAATTCTAAAAAGAAATGAATAAATGCATATTTAGGATGATGTAATTATTTGACCGATTATTAAAAAAAAATAAAAAATAAAAAAAGTTTAACACCAAGCACTCAATGGTCATAGTTTTGCTTGCTTAGCTGAAGGGGAGGGGTTATCGATGAAGAAGAGCAGCTATATATGAAGGGGAGTGGCTACTGGTGAAGGGGAGGAGCTGTTGGCTGCTATGGTTGGATTATTTTACCTTAGATATACGTTGCCTGGGAAACTGTTGAGTTTCCATTTAGTAAATGTTAGTGGGATGACTACGCGGTTTAGTGTATTAGTGCATAGTGTGTCATTTGGGATGCAAATATTGTTTAAATTGCTCTCTGATATCTCCACGTCTTGGGTAGCTGCAAAAAATGTTTAACGTGTGGTCTATATATTTGACTACATTTACAGAAAAGGTACTAGATCTTGATGTATATGCTTATCAGGGTATGAGATGATGATTATTGTGATGTGAGATTTTTGTCCTGTCATGCAAGGTTGAAACCACCTGAGTAAATGAGCATTTGTGTGTGAACCACCCCTTTAAGTGGAAAAGGGAATGAGTGTGTGTTGATCTCCATGTGTCCGGGGGCAGAGATGATGATGATGATGAAGCTCACAGGCTGGTGGATTGTGGGGGGATCTGAGATTTTAGGGGGATGATGGGAAACAGACGGACTCCCTGGTGACTGTGTGTGTGTGTGTGTGTGTGTGTGTGTGTAAAGCTTCTGCCAGTATCAAAGTATTTGTCGCAACAAATGTTCTTGTTGCGATTTTAATCACTGAAGTTTTTCCTGATGGTTTACGGTGTTATCATATTGACCCGAGCTGCAAAAACCTTACTTAAACCGCTATAATAGCATAATAATAATAATAATAATAATAATAATAATAACAATAATAATATACATAATATACATAATAATAATAATAATAATAATAATATACATAATAATAATAATGCTAAACGTAATAATATACATAATAATATACATAATATACATAATAATAATGCTATGCATAATAATAATAATAATAATAATAATAATATACATAATAATAATAATAATAATATACATAATAATAATAATAATAATGCTAAACGTAATAATATACATAATATACATAATATACATAATAATGCTATGCATAATAATAGTAATAATAATAATAATAATAATAATAATAATAATAATGCTATACATAATAACAATAATAATAATAATAATAATGCTAAACATAATAATACATAATAATAACAATACTGCTATGCATAATCATAATGCTATGCATAATAATCATAATAATAATATACATAATAATAACAATAATAATAATAATGCTAAACATAATTATATATATATGGCCCTTCCAGGCTCTTCCAGCCACAACCCATCTCTGGGAAAAATCCATACATTCTCATTCACACACATACACTACAGACAATTTAGCTTACCCAATTCACCTGTACCGCATGTGTTTGGACTGTGGGGGAAACCGGAGCACCCGGAGGAAACCCACGCAACCACGGGGAGAACATGCAAACTCCACACAGAAATGCCAACTGGCCCAGCCGGGGATCGAACCAGCGACCTTCTTGCTGTGAGGCGAACGTGCTACCCACTAGGCCACCGTGGCGCCCTATATATATATATATATATAAATAAATAATATAAGTAAATAATATATATATATATATATATATATATATATATATATAAATAATATACATAATAATAATAATAATGCTATGCATAATAATAATACACATAATAATAATAATAATATACATAATAATAATGCTATACATAATGTTATAACTAACAACAAAATATTTAGTGTGTTTTATTGTATACACATTTAATCTGATTATATTGCAGAAGAATGATGTTCAGTAGGTTACACTTCACAGTAAAATCTCATTAGTAAACTGTGGGAAATAGCCAATACTATAAAAACAACTGAATATGATTAGTTTCTACAATGTTTTTTTAAATTAGTTTCTACATTTAACAAGACAGTTATGACTTTTGATCATTTTAATGCTTTATCAGGCACTCTGAACTCAAATGAACATCAGCGAAGGGTAATAAATGCTTTTGGATTTGTCCTCACACTGACTTTAATGAACTGATGTTAACTAAAGGAGCTTTCCAGAGTTCCCATCAGCTGATGATGGATTATGAAGCGTGTTCAGCATGCTGTCCCGGGAGAGAGCCCTGAGCTCATAAGATCCTCGAGCCCGGGGCTCCCTCCCGTCTGCAGGGTGAGAGGGGAGTTTGAGCTCAGGTAGATCTGGAGAACTCCCCTGCTGTAGTAGCTGATGAACAGATAGTGATCGCTCTTCAGAGATAACTACTTACTAGGAGCATGTCTATGGTGCTGATGTGGATTAGTCCATTAACTTAAGCTGCATGTTTGTGGACGGTGGGAGGAAACCGTGGAACCCGGGGGAAACACACGCGAGCACGGGGAGAACGTGTAAACTCCACACAGAAACGTCAGCTGGCTTGGTGAGGACTAGAACCAGTGACGTTCTTGCTGTGAGGCAACAGTGCTAACCACTGGGTCACTGTGCTGCTCATCTAGGAAAGGAGGAGGAGTAGGGGTGGAAGGGGGGATTCTTCAGATGAAGATGGCTGTGATGTGGAGCTCAGGGTGTTAATAGTGGCTCAGGAATCGTCTGATTGGTGAATCATACACTGGATAATGCAGCACCGGCTGTGATCAATCATAAACACCTGATCCTCTCTGAATTAGTTTATAAATAAACTTCACTTACTGTACAGAGTTCAGCATCAAAAGGTGTGCGTGTTTGAGTGCGTTTACATGCGTGTGCACACTAGTGTGAGTGTGTGTGTATACTCTGGTGTGTGTGTGTGAGTATATGTGTGCACATGAGTGTCTACGTGTGCACGACTGTCTTGAGTGCATGTATGCGCGCGCATGGGTGTCTAAGTGTGTGTATGAAGGTGTGTATATGCACGCACGAGTGTCTGAGTGTGTTTGCATGTGCGAATGTGTACCAATATCTGATTGAGTGTGTGTGTGCTGTCTGTGAGTTAGTATGTGCATGAGTGTGTTTACACACGAGCGTCTGAGTGTGTACGCATGTGTGGATGAGTGACTGAGTGCTTGTTTGTGTGTGTGTGTATATGCATGCACAAGTATCTGTGTGTGTTTGCATGCGTGTTTGCACGCTAGTGTCTGAGTTTGTATATGTGCACACACAGGTGTGAGTTAGTATGTGCGTCTGAGTGTACACACATGCATGTATGTGCGCACATGCATACACACACACACTTGTGCACATACTAACTGTCACATGTGTGTGCGCATATGAGTGTCAGTATGCATGTGTGCACAAGTGTCTGTGTGAGCGTGCACGAGTATGTATGTGCGCACATGAGTGTCTTGAGTGCATGTTTGCGTGTATGTGTGCGCACAAGTGTCTGTCTGAGTGTGTGTGTGTGTGTTAGCCGTCCAGTGTCAAATGTTGTTGTTGTTGTGATTTTAATTGTTTAATCAAGGTGTACAGTATTATCCTGATGTCGATCTGAGTGATGAATATTCATACAGCAGCTCACAGTTTCAATAATAATCAATGATTCACAGCATGTCGAAGTGTCTGTGATATTGTGCATGTTCATTATCATGGGATGTTGAGTTGAATTGGCATATGTTGTGTGTGTGTGTCAGTGGCGCGGGCACCAGCGGTGGCGAGCTGGAGGAGGAGAGCTGGCAGCCTCCAGACCCAGAGCTCATCCAGAAACTGGTGGCGCAGATCGAATATTACCTGTCGGATGAAAACCTGGAGCACGACGCCTTCCTGCTGAAACACGTGCGCAGGAACAAACTGGGCTTCGTCAGCGTCAAACTGCTCACGTCCTTCAAGAAGGTAAGAACACACACACACACACACACACACACACATTACAAACATCCACAATCGAGCGGCCGTTTAATCTGATTAAATGTTATTCTAATAAAAGGATCAATCTTGTCACGTGTGAACTAGAGCTACACAATATATCAGCATCTATCGATATGTCAAGTTGTGAATAGGAATGCAGTGATTAACCAATTTCACTATTAAGCACGCTTGAATTCATCGCGGTTTATTAATCATAAAGGCTTCTTAGCACCAGGTTTCTGCACAGAACAGAAGTGCTGCAACTAAAAGTTCCAAGCTTGTACACCGAGGCTAACACACACACTGGGTGAACTATGGCTGAGGCTATTAACCCTATAGAGCTGCACGTATCATATTTGATACACAAGTTTCTAAGACCTATATAATATCAACCTGATTAATACTTTGTTTAAAAACCTGCAGTATATGATTTGATAATAGGTAAAAGCTGAAAAAATGTTCTCTGTCAAAATGTCAAGGGCAAAATCATTATTTTTTCATTAAAATTTACTTCTTGTGAGCAAAAAGTTGCACAAACGCCTGATGTATCAAATGTCATACAAAATAAATATCATGAAAAAATGTACGGCGGCGCCGGTGGTGTGGTGGTTAGTGCGTCGACACATGCACTCCGTTGTTCGCGGCGACCTGAGTTGGATTCCCGCCTCGTGGTCCTGTGCTGATCCTTCTCCTCTCTCTGCTCCCCATGCTGTACTGTCAATACTCTATTTTGTCCTGTCCATTAAATGTGAAAACCCCGAAAAAATAATTATATAAAAAAAAAAATGTAAATGGCAAAATTTGTTTGTTTCCTAGACGGCTTGATAAACTTCTCAGTTCCAGAAAATGTGAATTTTCTACCTATTTTTGGACATCTCAGGTCTTACAGGGTTAAAGGGTGTACCTCAGAAAAATGCTCCATGATGGGCGTGGAGCGCTGCGGGCAGAGGGAGGAGTGAAGCAACGACCAGTCGGCTCCCAAAATAAGACACAAACAGTGAGGAGACTCGTGATTTTAACAGTAATATAATGTCCTGCTGCGTTTGTTATTCCTAATTTCATACACTCATAACCACACTAAGTTATATCATTATAAAGATAATCGTGTTTAGCGTATAAGCATTATAAAGGAGGACTTCTCTCCTCTTCAGTCCCCGGGTCTGAATGCAGAAACAGAGGACAGCAGTGCAGTCTCTTGCCCTGTCTATTCCAACTGTTAAGCCTGTCTGTAATCTGGAGGATTTGGTAACACTTTACAATGTTGTTGATTAATGCATTTACTAACATGAACTAATCATGAACAACACTTATACAGCATTTATTAATCAGAATTGAACATTTAATAATGCATTATTAACATCCAAGTCCATGCTTGATAACATTGATGTGAGTTAACATGAACTAACAATGAACAGCTGTATTTTCACTAACTAACGTTAACTAACATGAACAAATACTGTAGTAATTGTTTTATTCATTGTTTGTTCATGTTAGTAAATGCATTAATTAACATTAACTAATGAACCTTATTGTAAAGTGTGACTGAGGATTTTAAACATGTGAACACAGCAGCACTGATATAGGCGATGTCATTCTCCAGTTCTCCTACAGCTCTCCCGATAAAAAACGCTTGCTGCAAACCAACAGCTTTGCTGTATCAGCCCTGACAGAATCGCGGGGAAAAACATGCAACAAACCCTGTGGATCATGTAATCCAGGGGTCACCAAACTTGTTCCTGGAGGTCCGGTGTCCTGCAGATTTTAGCTCCAACCCTGATCAAACACACTTGAACAAGCTAATCAAGCTCCCACTAGGTATACATCCAGGCAGATGTGTTGAGATGAGTTGGAGCTAAACCCTGCAGGACACCGGACCTCCAGGACTGAGATACCTGATGCCGTGCTGACTGGATCTCAACCACTCATTGAGTCACAGTTTGGCAAGTCTGCTTTGCCTTCAGAAAGCGCATGCTCTTATGAATAATTAAGAAGCAGGCTCTTCTCATGAATAATAATGAGAAAGCGACGCGTCATCACTCCACAACGTCACTGATTTTGATCTGTCACAAAGATTATTTTAAACCTTGAACCTTTAACTAAGGGCCATTCACATATTGCGTCTTTTGCACACAAAAGTTTATTCCTTTACTTGTGCGCATATTGGGAGTGAGGTGAACGCGGTGTGCATGTGGGTTTCCAGGCACACCTTGTTGAAAGAATGGAGTAAGCGCTGCGAGTCACATAACAAGAACTTGCCGTTCAGCTTCATACTTGGTCTGGATAATAGACATTCCTACTGCAAAGAGAAAAAATACAACCTGAAAATACCAAACAAGTTCATAATATAGTTGATCTGCAGTGCCTTTCTGTTTTTGAAGGGAAATACTTCACTAATATGATGCTTAGACTAACATTAGATTAACACTTTTTTATTAATTTGATTGATCTGTCATTTATTTTCAGTATAAAATTACTTATCTTAAATGCTAAAAACCTTTCACTTAAGTCCAAAGAAAATGGACTATTGTTTTTGTCTGGTTACTGAGCAGGAATAAATAACACTTTAAAATAAAGGAGTCTTCATGTGATTTACTAAACTAGTAGTGTTTTGAAATCAATGAATTCATGATAACTGTGATTTATTCCTCAGGCTTTAATCATACAGCCAAAATCTATAATCATTGCATCACTAGAATATAATTAATCAGATGTTACACTTCACAACATGGTGGCATCGTTTCAAATCTCAACCTTCGAGCCGAAGTTCACTATTTGCATTTGTTTTTAAGGCTCAGGACCGAGTGTTTCAAGCTAATTTAATACATTAGAGCACAATAAATTAAATATTTGTACATTTATGATTAATTGTACATTCCTATAATTATTTACTCAATAAAAATGATTATTATTAATATTATTACTTAAAATCCACCATTAGTAAATGTTATTATTGCATTAAACAGTGATAATTTAATGTCTATTACCAAATACTGTTCAACTCCACAAGAAAGTCACGAGTCTATTTAGTTTGTATGCATTTAACTCTGCTTGTCATTTTTTAATACTTTCCCATATAAAATCATCACAATCAGTCTAATATTATGCATTATTTACAAAGTTATTCAAGTCATCTGTTGAAAATATATTCATATCACGATAAACATCGCAGTAAAAGATAATATTGCAATGCCAGATTAGTTACAGTATCATGCAGCCGTAGTGTAAACTAGTGTATTTGAAGGATGGTGGTGAATAATAAATATTTTGGATGATGATTTAGTATTTTGGGGTCAAACTGTGTATATCGTGTATATCGTATCATCTATATAACAGATGACTTGAATATCTCTTTGTAAATAATGCATAATTTTAGACTGATTGGGATGATTTTATAGGGGAGAGTATTAAAAAATGACAAGCTGAGTTTTAATAAGTCAGATAATTAAATTAATAACATTATTTGCTCTAAATAGGACTGATTTAAATTAATATATATATTTTACACTCAGTTTAGTGTTAAGAAAATAAAGCCAAAATTGACTGTTTTTGTCTCTGAAAAAACTAAAAACAGCACAATTAAATGTATAAAGAGAGATCTGTAGCTCAAATATAAAAATAAAAGTGATTAATTCTAGAACTGCATCCCAAATGAGCTAAAATCCGCTTCCAGAATAACACAAATCCCACTGATTTTCAATGTACATCGTTATGAGCCCGCTCCATAGCCAAATTCCCAGCGAGGAACTGAACTGCCCGAAATCGACCAATCAGAAGTCTCCGTTACTATGGAAACCTTGGCAGAAGCGTTAAGAGCAGTGACCGCTTGATACCATGATGCATTGCAAATGATGTAATCGCATGGGTCTGAATACACCGATGCAGATCACACACACACACACACACACACACACACACACACACACACACACAC